>CAIGRP010007476.1:0-10021 GCA_903798385.1 Fraxinus cuspidata
TTTCATATGAAGAAAATCAATCCCGTTTTGAACACAGTAGAAAAGTGCAAGTTGAATAAAAAATCCAATCATTCGTCAGGTTTGGAGTCACCTTCAGTAATCGTCAACAAATCTCCATCACCATTCTCTTCTGTAAGATTAACATTACCGAAATTTTTTGATTGTTCATCCTAATTTGTAGTAGCAAACCTCTTCCACCACTCATAGCAATCCATCTTCATATACTCATTGTTGTTGCAATACCAACAGACTATACCGNTACTCATTGTTGTTGCAATACCAACAGACTATACCGCTGTTGCAATCCTTGACTCTGCCCCTTCCATGACTACCCGTCTTCCTCTCACGAACAACAAGACCATCTCCATGAGCCTCATAATCGACGACCAGATGCTTCATCTTCTCCTTAGAATAAAGCGCATCATATACATCGTCAATTGTAAGAGTATCCCGATTATGGAGAATGGTATCTCTAAAAGTCATATATGAAGGCGGCAACAAGCATAACAATATCAGCTATAAATCATCTTCATCATACTCAACCTCCATTGTTTCCAAATCAGCAATGATTTCCTTAAACACCGATAGATGACCTTCCAAAGATCCATTTTCCGCCATCGATGAGAATACAAGCGCTGCTTCAAGTGTAACTTACTTGTGAAGCTCTTTGTTACAAAGTTGCTCTAACTTTAACCATAATACAGCTGTACTTTTCTCTTTTACCCCGTCCTGAAGAATTTCATTAGAAAGATGAAGATGTATATGAGATAGGGCTTTCCGATCCTTCCGTTGTTTCTCCTGTGCAGTCATTTTGAGGCATTCTATCAATCTCCAACAAAGTATAATCAAGATTCAATTGAGCAAGAACCGCTAGCATTTTGATTTCCCACAATGAAAACTTACTGTTGCGATCCAAAAGCGAAATATCAAATTTCAAAGTTATCATCCCTGAACTATCGACCTTATTCCATCCTCACTTTAATAATCAATTTTGACCTCCCAAGAAACCGCCAAAAAACCCTTGGTTCTGATACTACTTGTTATGAACCACTTTATATCAAGAACATTTTGATATCACTTGTTGAGAAACCGGTCAAAAAATTTAAAAACGAAAAATTATGAACAATATTAAATTTAATGGATCACACAACAATCAAGAAAATTGTGGAATGTGAGAATTTATTATATCAAGAAACAACCAATTGTCTTACAAGATTTTGGTCCTCTCAATCTAATCTTAACAATTCTCTCTTGTTTATAATGTATACACAAAGATCTAATTGTTATAATCTCTCTTGAGTCTTGCTTTTTCCTCTCTTGTAAAGTGCTTTAACCTTGTGGAATATTATAGAAGCCAAATCTCGAAGTTGCGGTGCCCAAGATGAAGAAGCACGCTACTGGGGAGCCATGACGCCCACACGGGCGCCCCGACGCACTGCCGGGCATGTTGAAAATCCCACTTAATTTTATTTTTTCGCTCCAATGTGTTTTATTTCATCTTCAAGTCTTTAATTCAATCAAGTTCCCAAAACAGCATGAAATTTGATTCCTAATCAAACCTTACTTCTAAACCAAGATTAAAAAAGATTTCTTTATGCAACAAACTTCTAAATTATATAGAGTTTTTATCGCAAACCTAACAGGAGGTTCATGAAATATCCAATTCATCATTGGCAGGCTCATTACTTCAACTAGTCCTCATGTTTCTTGATTGGATCTCTTAGTTGTTAAGAAGGCGGCCCAAAAGCAGTATATAAGGTGTACCCAATAATAATAGAATCGTCCCTTCACAGCGACTCCACTGTTGGGGAGGGGAGGAACTCCTTTCTGGTTCCTGCAAAAGTAAGGTAACCTCCGTAGATGTTCTACCATCAAGGTCTATGTAAATTGTAAAGTACTGCTTGAACACAGTGAAAACTTTCATGGCAAAGCCATTTCTCTTGTAACTGTCATTATACTTTTGCTACTATGTGTTTTTTTCTTTAATTTTTACTTGACTATCATATAGTTTTTTAAAAATCATCCATCGTTCCTTAAAAATGCCTGTTCTAGATTCCGACATTTTTTTAACTGTAGTGTGTTGATTATCGACAATCTTGTCTTAATCCCTTAGTTGGGTCTATAACCTGATCACAATCCGTTCTTCCAAATCTTCAAACCCATCATCCCTAATTCAAGTAAAGGTCATGTACATTCTTCCTTCAACTTCCATCCATCTACTTCGAAATTGTGGGTCATCATTGTAATTTTGAAGACTTGCTCTCTAAATACAAGATTTCAATGAAGAAATGCTAAAATTACAAATATAATTTAAACATAAAAATAGAAAATATTTGTGTTCTCATTAGAATATTCTTTGTATTTTTGTTAAGGAGCTTGAAACCACATGAACAAGTAAAGGTCATGTGCGTTCTTCCTCCACCTTCCATCCATCTACCTCGAAATTGTGGGTCACCATTGTCATTTTGAAGACATGCTCTCTAAATACGAGATTTCAATGAAGATATGCTAAAATTAAAAACATATTTTAGACCTAAAAATAGAAAACATTTGTAATCTCATTTATTCAAAATTTTCTTGTATTTTTGTTAAGGAGCATGAAATTACATGAACAAGTGATAAAGTCTTAGTCCTGAATTTTTAATTAAGCTAAAACCTAAATAAATTAAACTAAAAGGCACGTCAAAAACTTTGGATAAGTTTCAAATATGAAAAAATATACTTGGACTTCGTTTTTACCTACACTAATCCATTTTAATTCAAATAATCACATATTCAATCGCATTGGTTTATGATAACGATCGATATCCTTAATCAATTTAATTGAAAGCACTAAAATCAATATAAATAATCGATCACAAACTCATAGTTGAAGCACTGTCCGGCCTTAATGTCCCAAATTCCTGCCTCGTTACATTAAGCATCCTTTGAACTTATCTTTAGATGCCAAGTATTTAATTAACAACATCGAAATTTGACTAATTAAGGCAAGAAACAAGAAAACCTACGTCAACAAAAAAAAAAATTGTTTTAGTAAAGATAAAAACTGTTTACAATAAATCTCGGTTGTTTTTATTATTTGACAATAGAGACATCATCATATCCCTAAATACAAGTAAACAGAAATCAAACGGCTTAATCCATAAAGTCAACAAATTACATAAAACTATCCACAGTAGTTAACAAAAGTTGGTCACACATAAAGATAAAATACTGGCATTTATTCAAGCTTCGTTACCATCGGTCAGTATCTACGTGCACAATTTTTCTTCATCTCACATCATCCCTTTGCCAAATGAATTTAGAATAAGAAAAAATCCATGCGAAAATTGCGCCGTGCTAAGAGTTCCACCAGCCTCTATCTTTATGGATTAAATTAAAGATTAATACAGTTAAGCTTGCTAGTAGCAATGTACTAATATGATGTGATGAATCCTATTTGTCACCTGGAGAGTTAGATTTACTCTTGGAGGTGGAAAAGGGGAATGAATTTGAAAGAAACGTCAAGCCAGCCGGTTGAGAACTAGACGAGGGCGTGGATTTGTTCATAAAACTTGTATCACATTTGTTGACATTTGAAGTTGATGGAAAGCTGGAAAGAATATGAAAATTAGGTTCTGTACTTGACTTTATATTTTTGCTGGACTTATCACCTACAGTTTGATTCTCTGCAGTACTGGAAGTAGCACCACCAGGGCCAATGATTGACGTAAGAGCAGCTGCTAACGCAGATTGGAAACTTGGGTCTGAAGTAATTGCTTTTGTGGCAGCTGCAATAGCATCTGGTCGAATAGACTGTTGTGTAGGGTTTAGATTCTTTTGCAAGTAAGATTGGTATAGGGTTTCTTGAGGATGTGATCCAAAGCTTACAGTTTGGTTTTTGTTGTATGGTGGATTTCCATAACTGAGAACCCCATTACTCCAAGAGATTGGTAAAGCATTTGATTCCAAAGAACTAAAGTTGAGATTTGTTGTGGAATATCTTGGAGGAAAGTTACCTAGTCGAGCGGAGGCTGTGTTTGAAGTGAGATCAAGAGTGATAGTTGGATAGGAAGGGGAGGACAAAAGCGAGGAATTTGGTAGGTAAAATGGCTTTGATCTTGAGTTATCAGAGAGATGGAAATTGAATCCATTGAGATTCACAGAGTTCGTAGTAAGAGTAGATGATGAGGTTGCGCCTGATGATCCTGAGGTTGATGAGCCAGACGTTAGCATGGAGGCAGCTGCAGAAGTGGTGAAGGCCATGGCAGTGGCGGAGACAGAAAGTGGATGGTTATGCGTTCCTTCATATGTAGTGATCAAGATGGACATGTCATCTGCACATCTTTGCAACTTCAAGTTCAAAAACAAGAAAGTAGTGAGAAAACATGCACACACTTGCACATTCTAGTAACGACTAATAGCTTATTTGCTAGGATTTCAATCGTGTACCGAATATAAGTGATGGACATCACAATTAACGAGATTTTAACTTTTCTGGTGCACAATCCAGTCTAACTTATATATTGTAACAAGAGTATACCACGATGTTTAACCTGAGGATCAAACATTTTAATGGAGAATAATGATACCTGCTTTCTAACCGGGCATGATGGTGCAACAGTGCAACGATAATATGCCCGAGGGCATGGGTTTCCTTTCGCAATCTTCTGCCCATATTTCCTCCATTGACATCCATCATTCATCTATACAATCACACCAAAAATATATCACATTATAATTCAGCTTATATTTAATTGAACAAGAAAATTAAACCAATTTCAAGATAATCCAGATGTAATAATCTCACTGTTGGGGTGTCACATCTGACTCTAACTGAAACCTTGGCTCTTTTAGCAGGGTTTTGCTGTGAGAGTTCACCATCATCATTTCTAACAATATTCTTCAACGTGCTATGGGGTGGAAAATTCTCTCCTTCAGTTTCTTCCTTAATTTCTTCTACGCTCGTCTCCTGGCTACCAACCGGAGAAGGTTCGACTGGTGGTACTTTAAATTTGCAGTCCAGTCCTAGATCGAAGATTCCTTGTTTCTTTAATTTTTCATCCACTTTTTCTTTTTTTGACACTTTAGAGAACCCATCCTTTTTTGCAAAGTGATCGCTTGAACTCATTCCCAGGCTGAGGGAGATAAGTTCTGCAGATTCTTCTTCTGTATCTTGAACTGGACTAGTTGAATTTTCAGCAGCTTCTTGTTGAACTACATCTTGGTATTGCATTTGAAGGGTCCGATAATCCTTTAGAATTTGATCTAAACACATCCTTAGCCTTTGATTTTCTTCAATCACTTCACCGATCTCGAATTTTGCCAATTCAAGTTGATGATCATCCTGCAATTAATCCACACAATATCATTTCAAGTTCATGTAATATTAATCTTGAAATATCTCTCATATAGATAGATACACAGAAGTTTTAAACAAGATTTTTTCTTCATAATTTCCCTTCAAATTCGAGACAATATTTCTATATATCCTTTCAAAATAGAAAGATAAAGAGCCAACCTGTTCCTTTTTGGCAGAAGAAGATGCCATTGAGTCGGTAATTTCAGCTGATGATATCTCAATCTTAGTTAGAATAGGTCCCTGTCAAAATGTTTCCTGTTAGAAACTCAAAATTTTTTATTTGATAAATATAACTAGGATTGAAGGGTTTCACAAAGATTTTATTCACATTACATTATTAAAGAAATATTATCAATGGAATGACCTGTTCAGATTAAAAACTATTTACTCGGTAGCTATAAATTTGGACTTTCAAGGTCTTTATATAGTAACAAGTTGCATATGATGTTTGAAAACACTAATTAATCTGGCTTGCTAGTTAATTAAAGGTCAATGGTGTAGAAGGGCTGCAAAGCTGCTTCATAGCAATTTACTAATGAATATGACGTTTAAACTCAAATCTTGAAACAACGTTCTCTGAAGTTATATTCGTGTATTTTTTTTGTTTCAGTGTATATAATTACATCATCCTACAGCCTGTAAATCAATTATTAGTATATTTAGATAATATATTCGCCGCTTTTTATCTCAAATTATCATCAAGAAATGATGAGAATGCATGAAAAATAGATAACAAATCAATAAATGAATTAATCAATATCTAGTGCAAATTATATCTATATTTTTTTTCTCACTTACTTGCTTTGATAAATTCTTCTGATCAAAAGATGGCTTCAAGCTGTCATGTCCATGGTCCTCTTTACCATTTCCCACCTGACCAAAAATAACAATGTTAGGCTGTGGGTATTCAAAAATCAGAAGCAAGTAGCCATAAATATTTGGAGTATGTATCTTATATATCTTTCTCACTTATTCTATGCACAAAATGAAAATTCAAGCCAAAATTTTTTCCTAAGATCTCTAAACTCAATAAATGTTCTTTCTTGAATGTGTGCATTTATCGCATCAAATAATAATCTTAAATCAAATTTAAGTTGTTTTTTGTGTGTGATGAGATCAAATTAGAGCATGGCTATCTGAAAATTTTGACATATTTTTAAGTGAAAATTTACTATGAAATATTATTTACTTCTCTCTAAAATTCTTTCATTATCATAGACCTGCATATCAAAGATGAAAAGAAAGATATACCTACCTGAAGAACAGCATCTTCTTCACATCCTTTATCTTCAGAACTTGTTTCTGCTTTATTTTCTTCATTGACTTCACCTCCAGTAACTAACTTTCTCATAGTAGACTCCATAAAAGTTACTCTCTCTTTCTTTCTCTCTCTCTAGGAATTGTTTTTCTCTGTGATATGTTAACAGCAGTGGTTTTCTTATAATGAGAGGGAGCCTGCACTATTTGACTTTTTATAATAAATTCAAACTCAATGGCTTCATCCATCAAACACACACAAAATGTCAATGGCTGAATTGCGTTAAACTTATATATACATATATAAATAATACACTCACTGTCATATTCATACCTACATATGAAGAAGAACTTGAAGAAGAAGAAGAAATCAACTTCAACGTTTTAAGTCTTTTAAGACAACATGCCCTATATAATATACATACACCTATGCTTGACTACCATTTTTTTTGAAAACTCATTTTTTACCGTACATTATCCCGTAAAATAATTTTACTAACAAACCTAAAATTTTTCCTTATTTTTTACAACACATTCTTCAATAAATACTATTTGAAATTGTATTTTAAAAAAATGGAACTCAAACAAACACACAGGGGGCGAGTGCGTCGGATGAGGTGGGGTTAGCACAAAATACTAGGTCCCCACGACCGTATAGGCTAACATATATTTGAGAAAAATATAGTCTACGTTTGAGCCTAATTTTTTCGTAAGAAATGATTTTTTTGAAGAATGTATAATTAAAAGTCAATTTTTTTTAGATTTAAGTCCACAATTATTTTTGGGAGAGAACGTACGAATAAAAATGAAAATTATCCAAATTTCTAGGTATTAGAAGTCACATGGTTAGACCGATTACTGGTCAAACTTGTCCGCGAATCCAAAGAATCTAGGGCTTCGTGGTCCTGTGACAAGTCCAAATACCGGTTCCTCCGGTTGTCATCTTGCCTATTCAGCTTTGACTTCACTAGGGTTTTACTGAGATTTCTTTTGCTGACAATGGATTTGATCTTTATAAATTACAGTACTAGTGCGCATCTGAAAATATTATAATTCAAAGAGTACATCAGTAAATTTATTAGAAATTAATTATTCTTTCAGCAAATTAAGAGGGTGTTTGGTGTGGATTTTGAAATATGTATTAAAAAGATGTGAGATCCAATGTGGTTGATATTGATTGTTTGACTTTAATTTAGATTAAAATCATATTTTAATCCGCCCCAAACATGCCCTAATATTTAAGGTTTCCCATAACAGTCACCAAGTCTTCAAATTATTCATCTGATTACACATTACAATTCCATTAATCGTTATATAAGAGCAAATGCATGTTCAATAAAAAATTGCATATCTCATTGTACATGATAATTTCACCTTAGAGGGTCGGCAAACGAATCATTTATGATATATTACCATGTCATTCATTGCCTCTAAGTGCCTAGCTTGGTATCCATAGTTAGCCTTTATCATATTAGGTCTCCACAAAATCGTAAAGCAAAGGATTAAACTATCCCTCTCTCCCAAAACAAAGGATTAAAACGTTCCACGTCTCAAATTGAATTTAAAGGTTTAATAGATGAATAATGTTACCTATCTAAATTGTTAATGGTATTCAATGCATTTTAAATTTTAATCTTTCTCAAAGTAAGCCCCTGTTTGGTGGTCTTTTTGAAAAAAAAAAATATTGGTTAAATAGTGACTTTTTTAGAAAATGTATGGTTAAAAAGTAAGAAAAATTTAAGTTTATGTGTAGAATATTTTATTGTGTAAATGTGTGGTTGAAATAAGTATGTAAAAAAAGAGTTTTTAAAGAACGTAAAACAAACCAGAGCCAAATATATTACTTTTTTTTATTATTTGAGAATCATTTCTCTTATACACTTGTTTTTAGTCATGTATTCTCCAATAAAATTATTTTCACATTTTCTAATAAATTTTTCTTACTTTTTAACTATGATTCAAAGAAAAATTCTTTTCAACGAATCAAAATCAAACAAGTACATATATTGTGGAATTGGAGAGACTGACTCCTAAATATGGTTTATAAGGCAACGACTCTAAAATACTATAATGATATATGATTAATTAATTGATCTAAGCGTTGAAAATTGATTAATTAGAATGTAATTAAGCCCCAAAAACTAAAACTGATTATTGATTACTCGTACCAAAATCCTAGTGTTGAGAGGTCAACTAAATATAATTTTTTTTTTTTTTTTGCATTTCTAAATCGCACTTATTGTAAACAAACAAAATATCAGAATCACTTTATACCATTTGTTGGGAACCGAACCAAATAACAAAGACGAAAATAATATGAGTAATGTGAAAAAAAATGGATTACACAGAAAACAAGATTTATGTGGACCCAAACTCGAAAAAATCACGGGCAAATGCGGAGAATTATGTTGTATATATGGCTCATTTAAAGTAGGAGTGGGCAAAACCCAAACCAACCCGAGTAAACCGCCCGACCCGACCCAAACCCACCGGTTTGGGTCGATTTTTTTCCTTTTTTGGGTGTGTTTCGGGTATTGGGCTGGGGTGGTCGGGTTGGGTTGGGTCGGTTATGGGTTAACAGCCCAAATCCGATTTAAACCGACCCGAACCGACCCGTTTACATTAAAAAAAAGACGTTATAATTTAAAAACTTAAAAACTGAACCCTAGTTTATAAAATCAAAATCCCAGACTTCACAGTCGCCTCTCCCGTCTCCAGACTCTCCACTCCAGCTGAAGCTCAACGTCGCCTCTCCAGAAATTGTGGCTTGTCTTTTTGCTTGTTTGAAATGGTCAGTGGGATCTAGTGCAATTACTTTGCTTTAATATTTGACATCGGTTTCAGCTGAAATGAATCCGACTTGTTGAGATTTTAAATTTTTTTTCAGCTTTTAAGCAATTAGTTTATGCTGTTAAATTAGTTACCCTGATTAATTTTGGGTATCGTACTTCTGAAATTTTTAGTTACTGATTGTTATGTGCGTTTTCGACTTATGCATTGCAAGCCAATGGTGCATCGACTTATGTATCTTTCTGGTTTTTTACCAATGTTTTTTGCTTTCTAATATTGTAGGCTTGACGTAAAGGAAGGGTGGGAAAGGAAATCCAATATGTAGATTGAAGCTTGTGTTCGCTGGGGGAGAATATGGACGATAGCCTCTTCAGTTAAGACGGTGAGTCTGAAACTAACGTATGGACCATCCGAAGCCAAATTTCCACTGATATTAAGGGGAAAAAAATATTTACTGATACCTAATGTTTTATACAAGTAAACCTTTTAAGCTTAGTTAGACGTGTAGATAATGAAAACTTGAGTGTTATTAGTTATGACATGATTCAGCTATCATTTTATTCTTATGAGTTTGATGACCTTGGATAAATCTATCTTTTATTCACTTTGGTTTCTTAATTTTGGATGGTGTTA
>CAIGRP010007479.1:0-21646 GCA_903798385.1 Fraxinus cuspidata
AACACTCAAAAACATAATTTAATGTAGTATCACCTTGGAGATTCATAACACAACATCAGTGTCTCTTCTATCATTCAACTTGTGAACTATGTTGGAATGTTTTATACGCGAAGTCACAATTTGTGTCGACAATTTGTTTCACAAATTCTCATAGTTAAATCATTATATTATAAGAAAAAAAAAATTATAAATTGTTATATTCTCAAGTTCGTTCTTGGACCCAATTTTTTTTTTTTATTTTAAGATATAAAAATATCGACATTTCCCATTATACAATGAAACTAGTATGAGTTTTTGCTCAACTTAGTTTATATTTTAAAAGCTTTCAATATATGTGGTGTTTAAATTTCATCTTCAATGTGTTATTTTCATATATTAAATTTCATCTCTAATATAATTTAATTGGAAATATAAAAATAAATAAATAAGAGAGAGAGAAAAAAATAATAATAAACAAGAGAGAAAAAGATGGAAATGGAAATATTAAATTATGGTGACTCGCTCGTCAACAAGTCTCTACATTGAACACTTGACAATGTCCATTTTTATTCAAAACAGCTAGACATAATCATCAACTTGTATTGGAGATGAATTTTATAGATATTTTCTTTTGTAACTTATGTGACAATCTTTTTAAGTCCAATACGATTTAGCATTGAAAATGTTCTAAGACAACCTAGCATAGCTAGACGACAATAAAACACTTCATGTGCCCAAATTATTATGAGTAATAATCGAACCCAATTTTGATGGAAAACATTAAAAATTGAAGCAAAAACTCCCAAACCATTTCCTTTTTCTCATGAAGACAATGATTCTCCTATCAAAATAAGGTTCTCAATCGTTTTCATGGAAGTCCTTATTTACTATATTGTCTTCTTATAAAGTCGATGTCGAACGTTGATGAATATCCACTGCACTCCACAATGGTAAGCAAAAAGTAACAAAAAGTTGAGTGACGAGTCATTTTACTTTGGTCTCCTAGACCTATACAAACAAAGCACTCTTAATCAATTTTTTCGAAGACTTTTGTTGCAATCAAACCTTGATTAGCGCCGTTCCAAACCAAATTAAATCACTCCAAGATGGGACTAAAGGTGTGGCCATGAGCCATGCAACAGATTCGATTGGCTGTTGCTCGTGGATGGAGGGCAGAACTTGAGCCTTAATTTTATTTTATTTTTCTAACATTTTCTAATTGATAGTGGTATAGCCTTGCATGAGTTTGAAGGAGAAAAGACACCGAAAGGAGGGGGGTGGAAGGTTAACCAGTCGACTAGGACATGTTTTCTTTTTCAAAGTTGAACCTAACCATTTGTGAGAATTGTGTTCGATTTATTGGTTTCAAGTAAACCACACGAGTTTAGGGTTTTTAAACCTTCGATTTTTGGCATATGATGACCCTGTTGCCATGGTTGGTTCCTGGTTTTACTGGTCGATCCAAGCCGATTCTAATAACCATGGGTAAATCTAATCAATCAGTCTGGATAGTTGATATTGAAATGTGAGATCGTGTGAAAAGAAAAAGGATATCTCGAGTGTCTCTCCCTTAGATAGAGGACCACAGTGAGGTTTTAATTCCCCATCCTACTTCTATCAAACAGGAAAATTTGAACCAAGCCAAGCAGATACTTCCACAAGCCTGGTCCCTATACCGAATTATTTTGCAACTTTTAGCCTGCGAGTTACTATAGATTCAAATTCTCAGAAGTTGGGAACTTTTTAGTGGTCAAGAAAAATAGTAAAGTGCCCATCATCTTAGTTTTCATAGATTCTTGCTTTTTTGATTGGTCAAAGTTATCTATGGATTCAGTTTCACGTACTTTGACAAAAGTAACAAACAAAAAAATGATTCGTAAAATTGATTAATTTTTTTTAAACAAAAGATTTAGAATCTAATAATGAAATTTGGGTGGAAAGAAAATGAATTTTAGGGAATTAAATTATATATAACTTGTTTTACTTGGAATTATCAATTAATTGTGTTTGATTGATATAATTTTCTACCTGAAAAATATTGAAATTTAGAATTTTTTTTATGTTCGTTTGACTTTATTTTTCATATAAATTGTCCATTAAATGGATAAAATTTGTTATAATTGGGGATAAAATTTGTTTCCATTGCCAAAAACAATATTAAGATATAAAAAAAATAGCCTAGAAAAAGTTTTTTTTCCTACCAAAGTGGTGGGAAAGTTTTTCCTCAAAAAATAAAAAAAAAAAGACCAAAAAGGGAGTTGGGTGGAAAACCATTTGTAGAGAAAATTTTGCCAATCAAAACAAGCAAAAATGTGGAAAATGAAAAACCAATTCCGAGTTCCATAGAGAAGAAATACTATTAACAGGCCTTAGGATCCGTTTGATTACAAGAACGGAAAATTGATGGAAAGAAAACGAATTTCAGATAAAATAATTGCTTAGAACTTGTTTTTTTTCGAATTGTCAATTAATTGTGTTTAATTGGTATAATTTTTCACCTGAAAAATGTTGAAAGTTTGGTGTCTGTTTGGCTTCGTTTTTCATGAAAATTGTCCATTAAAATAATAATTTTTTTTTACCATTGAGTCTAGAATTTGTTCCAATTGCCAAAAAAATTAAAATATCGAATATCATTCGTTTGACTTTGTTTTACATGAAAATTATCAATAAAAGTGATAAATTTNCTTTATTTTACATGAAAATTGTCCGTTAAAGAGAAAAAAATTTACAATTAAAGATAAAATTTGTTTCTATTGCAAATAAAAGAAAAGTCTAGAAAAGCATTTTCCCACCAAAGTGATGGGAAAATGGATTAAATGAAAACATAGAAAAGTGGTCACCGGGGGGGCGGGTGGGAACTAATTGCCAAGAAAAAATTGACAATCAAATAAGGTAAAAGTTGGAACTTGAAAATTCCAAATTCCATGGAAAATAGTTAACATCAAATATGGCCATAGTATATTTGATAAAAAGTTAAGAAAATATATATGGGAATAAGAGAGAAATTGTGACAATCGATTTTATTTTGTGCACACTTTAGTCAAAAATTCCATAAAACACTATCAAAGGAAATTATCCTACGAGGGTGTGTTCGAAATAAATAAATTTACTTTATATAGTGATTAAGGTCTACACTAGTGTTTTTTTGACGATCAATTCAACTCATTATTTCTTAGGGTGCGTTTGAGCCATATTATTTTGGAAAAATGTATTCTGAAATAATAGATTGATGGAGAATGTATGGTTGAAAAAGAATGAAAAGTTATTGATATGATGAAAAATATTATTTTATTGAAGAATGTGTGATTAAAAATTAATAGAAGAATGAGAATTTTAATGTGTACCAAACATGAGCTTAATATTCATCACACAAATGAATAATTGAGTCTAAACATATATCAACAGATATATAATTTTAACCCCCAATCTATTGAAAAAGGACGAACTGCCTAAATTATTTTTATCAAACATTAATTCGATTACATTAACTGGTATCCAGTCGAATTTGTTGTATCGAGCACGCTCCTAAAGTCTTGTTCAACATACACAGATTTTATTACAAATTTGTCATAAATTATTTATTGAATTGATAAGATTAAATTCTAAATTTTAATTTAAATCAAAATCAACAATTCATTTTAATCATAAATTTTATGAAATTCACAACTTTTAATTATACATTTCGTCAAATTTTATTAAAATTTACTATAAATCCAATATTAATCCTCTCCAGGGGCTAAAAGGAACAAAGATTCTGAAAACTTGTACAGTGATACAAAAGGAATAAATTACATGATTCAAATATTGTGGCCAGAAATTCTATCCAAATTCTAGAAGCATAAAGTGGGCCAAGTTGTTAGGTCCCATTAAACAACGCTAGCCTTCGTTGACTTAGGATATTTTTGAGAAATGGAAAACTAGGGTTAGTTTTCAATCTTTTAAATATAACATTTGTTCAGTGAGAATTAAAATTAAATTATTAATAAAATTTGATAATAGTGAATGAAATACATGGTTAAATAGTTGTGAGTCCTACGAAATATATAGTTGAATCCAATTATTGATTTAAATCGAAATTTATATTTTAATCCGTATCAAAGAGTGGCATAGTAATTATGTTCTAAAGTCCAATTTCTTGAAAATTAGGGTAATTTTTTTTAGATATTCTAAAATCCAAAATTTTTCACCGTGTTGTCTTTTGGATTTATTTGCAGGGAGCAAATATTGCTCCTAGCGTCATATTTGATGTGTCGCCCCCGAGCTTCAATTTTTTATGTGGAGAGCATGCCACGATGAATCTGTCTAAAATCAATGTACATGTAACAAAATTGGAGTAAATAAATCAAGGTCAACGTCCTATATAGATTGAGTGTACAATAATTTGTGACGTTGTAAGGAAGAAAAAAAGGGTATTGGGTAGCCACTAGGTGGCCTAATTATGTGACAAAAGAAAAACGCGTAGAGTTGGAGAGGGCAGGTTTTGGACCCAAAATAATAATAATAATTATTGTAATTTTGTGAACCTAAATTTGTGAAGTCGTTGGTATCTAAAAGACCATAGACAATGCCAAAAGGAAAATACAATGGGGGGAAGCGTGAGGAGAGGGAAAAAGTGAATTTCTTTTTTATTAGGTCAAATTATTTGGAAATTACGTGTAGAATACGTAATAATAGATTTTTTTTTTTTTTTTGGTTAAGATTTTTTTGTACGCTGTTGAGAGGAAGGAGTAAAAGATTACGGTTAACTAACAGTACGTAGCTCGCACTGTCTAATACATAAAAATAAATGAGAATGGAATTCATTTAAGAGAAGTTGGTGAGCAATTTATTGATCAAAATTAATTGGGAACTAGAGCCAGACAAAATATTACCCTTGAGACTCGTTGAATGATGTCAAAATAAACTTGTGTAACCCCTTTGGGGGTAGTCGAGTTGGTGGAGCAGGTGAGCGCGGAGACCGAAGGGCATGAGTTCGAATCCTCTACTAACACTTCCTCGGTCGAGCCCGTCGCACAGGGATTGTCTAGTGCGGTTTATCTCTACAGTGTGGTTTGCGGGCTATTACACATGGAGCGAGGTTTACCCAGTGCGCACTCACGAGTAGCGGCTGCGGGTTCCTACTTTAAAAAAAAAAAAACTTGTGTAAAACACAATAGTGACCCTCGTTGAACTATGTTGGAATGTTTGATACACAAAAAGTCACATAATTTGTATCTGTACATAGTTCCACAAATTCTCTTAGTTAAAATCATTAGATTAGAAGAAAAAATTTCTATAATTGTCACATCCTCAAGTTCGTTGTCAAACCCGAATTCCCTAGTTATTTTAGGATATAAAAATATCAACACTATATTGACTGTATTTAAAACAGTACAATGATAAAGCGTCATGTGTCAAGAATTATGTCACTGTACTATGATTCTAAATTTACATTGACTATTCAGCACACTCTTTAAAGTCTTCTTCAACTGTTACTAAAGACTTGCCGTAAATTACTGTATTGAATTCTCTGAAAGAAATCGAATGTAATGTGAACAGAAATTCTTGAAAATTTGTAACATTAAGGAATAAATACATAGGATTCAAATATTGTGGCTGTAAGGTCTATCAAAATTCTAGAAGCACTTCTTTTAAAGAACCATTTTTCAACCACCGTACTCATCGAATTATGTTACAAGTCTTTTCATCTTTCTCGTATTTGATTATTTTAGTCGAATTGAGCTCCTATTATTTTTCCTCCAATTAAATTTAGGCCCACAACACTTTATGAATCCATTGATAAACAAATATTGTTACAATTGATGAATCTAAAACTCATATTATTAGATAATAACAACAAAAAATGATGTCTTTTCTTATTGATAGAAGCCCCATTTCATCAATTAATTTCTCATAAAGAAAAAGAAATTAAACAAGAATGTTACATTAAGAGTCTGTTTGGACTGGATTAAAATATGATTTTAATCTAAGTCAAAAGTCAAATAAAAAAAGGTTAAAAATTTAAATTTAGTAGAAAAACAAAAATTGAAAAGGATCAATAAGGAAAAAAAATAGCACACCCCCTTTTTCCCCATCCCAAGTCGTTCCAACAACCCCATTTTCCCATGTTTGGTGCAAAAAAAAAGCCCATTGGAGACGACTTTATATCCAAGCAAGAAATTACTAACTAAGAGTCGAGTCCTCTCCATAGAAAATATAACCAATCTAAATAAAGATATAATTATAAATATTCACTATTGTCCAAAAAATATTGTAGAACCTAAGTTGGACTCTACTTTTAAAAATACTACATCCGAAAAGTTCCAAAAGTATGAAAAGTTGGTTATACTTTATACAACTTTACGTCGTCATTTCTTTTAAAATCCATTGCTGTTTAAGCATCCGAGTAGCCAATGGTGACTATCTTGTCACTTAATTGTAGAATTTTCTTAGAAGCAAAGAGTCATTTGAGTGGTCAATGTCACGCCCAAGTTTGAACAAGTGCACTAAAATGAAAACTGAAAGTCAGAAGTCAGATTTTATATTAAATCCTTTTTGACATGTCCATTGCGGGCCTAGTAATGAGAAACAAAAAATGATACTCTTCTATTATATATAATATTTTATTATAGTAGAAAGTCTTATCTTGCTCACTTTGAGAAAATCGTAAATGAAGTTCTACTGTCACATCAAACTGTAAGCAATCTTATCTGCCCACTGTGGGCACGAGAATAATTTTGTAATATCAGGGCAAATGACTCGATTAATTATAGAAATTTAGGAAATTAAACTATGGATGATAAATTTATAGTGACTCAATTAATTATAGGAAAACTATAAACTATAATCTGGCGGATAATCATATCTCAAATGGAAGAATAAATTATTTTTAATTAAAAATTTAATGATACTGTATATACTTTTGAATAAAGTGTTGATTTTTTGTGCGAAACTTGACCTTGTTGCCTAGTCTAGCTTCATGCTTTTTATGCTTGGACTTCTTCTAGACCCGCTTAAGTTTGAAACTTGATCATTCCGTCTAGTCACGTTTTACACTTTTTAATTAAAAATTTAATTTGCATGTGTAATCCGTTTGAGTAAGTTGAGTGTTCCAAACAAAGACGAACCCTAAACTTAATCCATAATCTCCGGATTTTCATTGCTTAGTCTTGTGTATCTTTTGTATCTCCCATTTTATAAAAGATAGCACGTACCATTATTTTATTCGTCTTCTCTTTAACTATTTAGACGACTACTATTACGAAAAAACGATTGTTGATGAGTACAAAATTACAGCCAAGAGTAATTACTATCTTCCTTCTCATAATCACATTTTCATTTTGACATTAAAAAAAAAAAGTTAGTTGCTCAATTTGTATCAGAACATGTTACAAACATCTGAGTTGTCACTTTTGTTTATGCATATGAAATCTGCGTGGGGCACACAACTCAAAACTACACAAAACTTAGACTAACCACCAAATCATTTGATTCCGAAGAAGCAAAAGTAAATTTGGTTTGTTGTGAACCGAGAACCAGACCAGTTCAATCGGTCAGCAGGTTCGATGGTGAGTCTTCGGTGCCGGACTAGTTTTGCTCCAACGACAATAGCGTATACAAAAGCAAACCATTATCTTCAACTAGGATGAATACTTAAAATGCATCGACTCACATGTGAAGCGATTTGCAATATACAGAAATTCGAGTAGTAAAACATTATGGTTTACCTTTATTTCCCATTTTTTGAGTTAATTATTTCGGTCGGAGAATCATCAATTTAGAAAGAATCCACCTCCTCGCGAGATTAGTTGGTACTCGATAATACATTAGGAAAACAGTCGACATTATTGCAAATTCCTCTTCTTCTCTTGGGATGAACTCTTCTATATGATGAATGATCTCTTACTCAACCAATTTTCGTACCAAGAAATGTCTGCATGCTATAATGTTCAATATTTTATCCAAAGAAAGGTAGAATAAACTTTCTTAAATTCCAATAATATACACATTTAAGAAAATATAGTCAGTGGGGAGGGATTAAGATGTAAATACATTAATAATGTGAAATTTACAATCTTGAACGCAAATCATACCGATTAGATCCGAACTCTCTTATTGAATTGCTCATCCAATGATCATTCTCAATATTATGTTTACAATCTAGAAAGCAAATCATATCAAAGTGTTTGGGAAAACCTTTTTGTTGATTATAAGAGGTAAGTCTTGCGGAATGTGTTCATAAAATCTGTGATCCTACAAAATGGATAAAAATGATGTTTTAATTTTTATCATGTTATAAGTTTGAAAAGCTATGGCAAACAAGCACTCTTAACTCCCATGAAAGTACCAAAGTGAGGTCTGACTGAATCCGGAAATCAAATTTTGGGGGAGAATTATGATTGGATAAGTGATATTGACAAGTAAAATAAACAAATAAAAAATGCATGGCACTTTAATTACTAAAAAAATTATTAATATTTTTACGCCTTGAAAAACTAGGACTCACACATGGACTCAATTTACCTACATGGAGAACAGCTCGAGAGGCACACGCCTCATACACTGACGTGGAACGACCCAGCTATATACGGGCGAACCACTTCAAGCGTGAACGACCTGCTTTCCCCTACATAGAAGACTTGCACTGACCCCATTACACGAAAACCCCATTGCAAGAGCCGGTCTAGGACGAGGTAGTGGCAAGATCTTGAACAGATCTCATGCCATGTGATTGACAAGACAACTCATTGTCACCGCCGCCGCCGCCATCTTATTTGGTCAAGTCTAAATTTCAAGCTAGAAATTATAGGCACAAAAATGGTCTTAACGTTTAAAACTATGATTGATTGATATACAACGACAATAGGGATAGTCGCTTGGATGAGGCCACGTGCACTATCATCCAGCAGACCCCATTCATTTTGCCCAAGTATAAAAGCCCACACTCAGTGTCATTTAAAAGTAATGAAAATTTAGACTCTCAAAACTATATTCTTACTTCACAGACATTTTACTCTTCCACCCCAAAGTCGATCCCCATTTTACATTGGAAGCTCACGTTAAAAGCTTTTCCACATTCAGAATTACTTCTCCAACTGACTTAAGTATTGAAGTGTGTGCGGCCAACTTCACCCTTTTCGGAGAAGGTCACGTGTGACTAACGGTTTATCCAAGTGTGTAGGAATCCAGCTTGCTTGGACATGAGAGGCATTGGGATCTGTTGACCACATCATTTGTACGTTTTATGGGGTCAATAGATTAGTGTCGTCTGTGGGAAACTTGACACTATAACCATGAACATCCTTGTGGTAAAAGTCATTTGAAGCAAAACTTTGAAGGCTTGATTCTTGAAAAAAGAACCACTGTAAAGAAAAAAAAATCTAAAACGCCTTCTTTTAGCTCGAAGCCAAATACGTGCTATGAGTTCTAGCTATTACGGATTGCAAGGAAGAAGTAGACAACAGGAGGCCTCTGAATAAGAGGTCTTCCGAACAAATGAAAACGCGCGTCGGTCCCATTACCAACACAGGCGAGATGGTTCCACTGCGCGCTTGGCCAGGGAAGTAGGAAAGATGGCTGTAAATATGAGAAATATAGCCCAGTAGAATGCCACCATGCAACAGCTACTCATGCAAATGCACGAGCATGCAGGATACCTAATGCCCCAACAAGGAGTGTTGTCCTAGGAGGGCGAAGAGAATGACACGACAGCCTATCCCCAAATGCACAAGAGGGAGATCAGCCTCGCGGAGAGGGAGGTGGAGATAGACACTTCCACCAATTGTGCTACTAGCCGACCCGGTGATAACATACCACAGGAGGAAAATTCCCCCCTAGAATATGCTTAAGAACGCGAACCACAAAGATCTACCAATGTATTCGATCGAATTAGACCATCAAGGCCTAGAAATAGGTCCCTCCAACCGCCTCCCGTACAAAGAGAGCTAGAACGAAACCAAGAATATGAACCCCTGGGGGTTCCTCTCCCTCCACCTATAAATAAGCGAGATAAAAGAGACGAGACAAGATGAACTTCAGGAATCAAGAGGAAGCGTCGCGACCCCTTCCTTAACAAGCAGAGGAAGATGATTCCGAAGGTCCATGCAGGTCCTTTGAGTTAGATGACGATGACGAAAGCCTGTTTTTCTCCCAAGAGTTGAGAAGAGCCCCAATTCCAAACTACTTTGTGCCACCAAAGATACCTAAACATGAAGAAAAAGGTGATCCGGTGAAGCACCTCAACAACTACAAGACCCATATGTCTTTACGAGGGGTCTCGCTAGTGCTAAAATGTAGAGCTTTCATTAGGGCCGCAAAAATTTGGTATAGTCGTATCCCAGCCGGCAACATTAGGAGATGGTTAGACCTCAAAAAGACCTTTTTGAACCAACACTTGTCTAACAAAGAAGGGGAAGCCCCAATTCAAAGGATGTAGGACATAAGGCAACAAGCAGGTGAAGCTCTAAAAAGCTACTTGGCTTGCTTTACGGACAAAATGACTTATTGCGAGTAGGTTACAGATAGAGAGGCCATTTTTACTCTAAGAGGAGGCATCGATATGAACACTCTATTTTGGAGGGATGTGCGAAACAAGAATCTTACCTCTTATGATACCTTGGTGGAAATGATGAGAAGCAAGATTATCAATTATGGGCTGATTGATCATCACAATGTAAATATGGTCCTAATGGACGCTGAAATGGTTGACGCACCTGAATAAGGTCCTACCCCTGAATAAGGGGGAGACGTCAACATGATAGATGTCCTTGAATAGGGGGTCATCAACGTGGATTTAGTTCCTATGGTCACCGAATCAAACTCATTAGCGACCTCAGTGGAGGAACTTGAACCTTTCCCGGTAGACCCGAATGACAGTGCAAAGATACTGCAATAGGAAATGAGATTGAGTTGGAGGAAAAGACGAGGCTCAAAATCTTTTCGCACAATAACGTACACATGTTTGTCTGGAATCATGAAAGTATCATGGCCACAAATCCCAGGTTAGTTGCCACCGTCTTAACGTTGATCTCAAGTTCACCCCTTCACAAGCAAAAAAGAAGAGCCTTGAATCCAGAGAGATACGGGGCCTTGAAAGAAAAGGTGCAAAGGCTCATATCTAATGGGTTCGCTAGGGAGATAGTATACCTAAAGTAGATCTCCAACACGGTCTTACTAAAGAAGCCTAACGGCAAAGGGAGAGTTTGCATAGACTTCTCCAACCTCAACCAAGCATGCTTAAAAGACCGTTTTCCACTTCCAAGAATCGACCAGTTAGTCGACTATACTGCTGGCCATGAGCTCTTGAGCTTCATGAATGCACACTTAGGGTATAATCAAATTCCTATGTATCCAGGTGATGAGGAAAGCGTCTCATTCATCACCGATAGAGGCCTTTATTGTTACAAAATGATGTATTTTTGTATGAAAAATGCTGGGGCTACTTATCAGCATCTAATTAACAAGATATCTGCCGACCTCATAGGCAAAACGATGGAAAAATAAGTTGACGACATGTTGGTGAAAAGCCTCAAGACTCTGAACCACATCGAACACCTAGAAGCCACCTTTAAAATCTTAAGGAAGTACTAAATGAAGTTGAACCCTTTGAAATGTGCTTTTGGTGTTGCTTCAGAGAAAAAACAACAACAATAAAAAAAGTTACACACTCAAACAACGTTCCAAAAAGTTTATTAGCAACATTCAAAAGACGTTGACATATCCTTCTACTCTACGGCAATATCGAGGTTTGCAACATACGTTCGAACGTTGTAAAAGGTATTTGGCAACGTTTTCTGAACGTTGTAATAGGCTATTTTTGTTGTAGTGCGTTCTATGCCAATTTTAGAACATGAGGCAAGCACTATAATTAAAAAATCATGTAGAAAAGTTTTTCCTTGAATTAATGTGTAATTAAAAATGAGTTTGAAAAAAAAAATTTACAATCATGCATATCTGATATATGAATTATATTGTATTATGTCTCAAACTCGTACTTGTTTTGTCGAACCGTGATTTTGAGATTATTTTGTTCGATAAAGATTAAAATTAAATTTTTAATAAATTTTGATAAAAGTTGATGAAATATATGGTTAAAAAATCATGGACTAATGAAATATATAATTAAAATTTTACATGGTCAACTAGTGAGGCATTGAGGAAAATCCTGAAAAAATTAAACCCATGTTGGATATGAAATCTCCTAGCAAGACCAATGAAGTACAATGTTTGACGGGTCGTCCAGCAATTTTGAACTACTTCATCTCCAAGGCAACTGATAGGTGTCTTCCTTCTTTAAAGTTCTGAAGGGAGAAAAAAAATTCCAATGGAATGAGGAGTGCGAAGATGCTTTCCAAGAGCTGAAGAGGCACTTGGGACAAGCCCCCTTCTCTCAAAGCCCAAAGAGGAAGAAGCGATGCTCCTATATTTGCCCATAAATAAAAAGGCAGTAAATTTAGTGCTAGTAATGGAAGAAAGTGTCATGCAACTACCCATTGACTACTTGAGCAAGGCTTTGCTACCAGCTGAATTACGTTATACGAATATAAATAAACTTGCTTTATCCCTTATAATAGTCTCTATGAAGCTGAGACCCTACTTTTTGGCCAACGGTATACAAGTAGTGACGAGCCTTCCCTTTAAGCAGGTGCTTCAAAAACCGGTGCTTCAGGGAGGCTAATGAAATGGGCCGTAAAGCTAAGCAAATTCGACATCTTATATCAACCAAGAAACTCAATGAAGGGGCATGCAGTATCAAACTTTATAGCGAAATTCACTGAGGCAACGGACATCAATGTAGCGATAGAACTGACAGACCTCCTAGCTTGGAAGTTTTTTTTTTTACGAGTCTACTGGAGAAACGGGCTCTGGGCTAGTATATTGCTGGAGAGCCCAGAGGCCACAAGCTCAATTGTGCAGTGAGGTTTGGTTTCAAGGCCTCCAACAACGCTGCTGAGTATGAAGCGCTTCTAGTAGGTCTCAGACTGTCCAAGGAAATGGACGTCAAGAACTTAGCAGTTTGTACGACTTGCAACTGGTTGTAAGCCAAATCAACGGCAGCTTGACAGCCAAAGATAAAGGCATGGCAGTATACCTGGAAAAGGTTATGGACCTACTCCCTTACTTTGAAAAATTTGAGCTGACCCAGATACCATGAACGGAGAACCTGCACATGAATGCCCTATCAAAATTGACCAGCAGCAAGGACTCAAAGCTTCTTGAGATTGCACCGGTTGAATACCTTCCTAAGCCCTCCACAACCAAGGTGGAAGAGGTAATGTGAATTGAGGAAACCCCACAATGGATGCAACCTATAATAGCTTACCTCAAAGATCATACATTGCCAGAGAATAAAAAAGAAGCCAACTATGTGCTCAAGGACAAAATACTATACAAAAGAAGCTTTTCATCTCCACTATTAGGATGCACTGGAGGAGAAGAAGCCAGTTATATCGTATGGTAGATCCATGAAGGAACTTGTGGCAGCCACATAGGAGGTCTAGCACTGGCTCAGAAATTGCTAAGACAGGGGTACTATTGGCCAACTTTGAAAAAAGATGCGGTACAAATCGTGAGAAGGTGTGACAAATGTCAGTGTTTCTCCTCCATTGTCGCCATTGATTACTTCACTAAGTGGGTCGAGGCAGAACTGTTGGCAAAAATAATCGAGGCAAATACTTCTAAATTCATCTGGAAGAACATTATCTGCCGATTCGGGATTTCCCATCACTTGCAATGAAAATGAGCGACAATTTGACAACAAGGGGCTTAGAGACTTATGTGAAGAATTGGGTATCAAGAAGCATTTCTCATCATCACATCATCCCTAGGCAAATGGTCAGATTGAGTCAGTTAACAAGACCATCAAGCACCTCTTGAAAAAGAAACTTGATGCGTCGAAAGAGGCATGGGTGGACGAGCTTCCCCATGTATTGTGGGCAATCCACACCACCAGTCGAACTGCAACAGAAGTCTATAGCATACAGGGTCGAAGCCATAGACTCGGTCGAAGTGGGTTTTCCTTTACCTCGCCACCTGCACTATAATGAAATATCAAATGAGGAGATAAGGTGGTGTGAGCTCAATTGTCTTGAAGAAATGAGAGACGATTCACAAATAAAGCTAGCCTTATATCATAGAAACATGGTAAGGGTATTGTTAAGAAAAAATCGTTCAGAATAGGCGATCTTGTACTCAGGAGAATCTTCCTTTCTTCCAAAGAACCTTACGTTGGCACGATAGACCCGAACTAGGAGGGCCCATACTATATATCAGGTGAAGTCAGGCCAATGACCTTCCTAATTGAAAGCCTGGATGGGAAGATGTAGCCACACCCCTGGAATGTGAAATATTTAAGAATATTGATCATTGCTTATGTACACTTTTTTTTTATTAATGCAAATGTCATCTCAACAACTCTTTTTAACTATGACAAACTCATATGTTAAGCATGAAAAGCTCATACACTCCATCAGTTGTTGAGCTAGGACGAGCCTATAAGTTGTTAATCACATTAAAATAATTATGACAAGCTCATATTATTTTGTTCAACTACAATAATTGTGACGAGCTCATATATTATTACCAACGTTTAAAATCAACTATGACGAGCTTATATGTTGTTAGTTCGATTTAGTTAATTATGACAAAGCTCATATTATTTTGCTCAAAATTAACTATGGCAAGTCCGCGTGTTAATTCAGTTAAAATAATTATGACGAGCTCATATTTTATTACCAACGTCCAAAATCAACTATGACGAGCTTAATACGTTGATTACTATCGTCCAAGGATTATTATGACGAGCCCATAAGTTAATTTAATTCGAACAGGTTTAGAATTGGCAAAAAAACCCGCCCCGCCCTGGACAGATTGGCGGGGCGCCCCGCCTTGGGTCACGAGGCTGGGTGGGCGGGGCAAGGGTGCCACGCCCTGAATTCGCCCTATGAAGAATTAAAAAATAATAATAATTAATTAAATAAATATAAAAAAATAATTAATTAACTGAAAATTAAAAAAAAAAAAACAAACGGGACGAGAAATGGAACAAGCCCGGGCCCCGTACCTTGCCGTCACTAAATAGGTTATGACGAGCTCATATACTATTGTTATCCAGAATTAATTATGGCGAGCTCATATGCTAATTTAATTCGAAGACAACAACAAGCCCATACAGTGACTATTATCGCTTAAAAGTTAAGTATGGCGAGCCCTTAAGAGAATTTGATTAAGTTGATGAGGACAAGCTCACAGTAACTATTATCACACAAAGTTAATTATGGCGAGTCCGTAAGTTAATTTAGTTCAATCGATTATGGCGAGTCCATAAGTTAATTTAGTTCGTTTGATTATAGCGAGCCCATAAGTTATTTAATTCAGCTGATTATAACGAGCCCATGTGTTGATTCAGTTCCACTATCGATAAGTCCATGGTCAATCAGTTACGAACACTAAGAAATGCTACCAAGAGAGAACTGTTACAAAAAATTGAATTCATTACAAGAAGAAAAGTTACAAGAAATTGTAAACAAGAAGACCTAGTCTAAATGGCGGCATCATCCTGCTGAGGCCCATCTTGGGCACCCACATCCTCTACTGAGTCCTCTTCTTCATTAGCAAGGATGGACGGCTCATTGGCAAAAAATTCTTCATTTAAAGAAGATAACTTCAGCTGGGGATGCAACTTGGCAAGCCTCTCAAAGACTTCATTGTACGCGACCCTCCTCCAATATAGGCCGAGGCCGTTGTACTCAGCCATTTCGTGGAAGTGGACGACATATTCATTCACCACCATCTCCCATGTCCCCTTCAACTGCTACTCCAATTGGGTGACCTTAGCAGTCAACCCGTTTACACGAGCCTTGAGCTCTCTCTTTTCTTTGTTAGCGACCTCCAAGGCTGACGAAGCAATCCTTTGTAGATTGTCAGAATTTTCCACGCACTTTGTTAGAGCGTTCACTTTAGCTTTGCAGATGTGGATTTCCTTCTTCAATTCATCGTTTTCTTTGGAAAGTGCTTCCACCTTTGACTCCGCCTCAGCTTGCTTCAACTTGGAGGCCACAATAGCCTCATTGGCAGAAGATGCCTTAGCCTTGGCTTTACTTAAGGCAGCTTCAATATCTTTGGCAATTTGAAGGTACTCCCTTTTGAGGCCCTGCGTCGCCTCGCTTCCATTGGGGCATTTAAAAAGAAGCCCTTGAACGAGTTTGCAGGGTGAGCCCAGCCTCCACCATGTCGATCACATCAGAGGTCTCGACGTACGATGAGTACTTGTCAGTCCAATACTTGTGTTGAATCCTCGCAGCCCCCTAGATCTCAATAGACAACATCTCTATTACTGTAGAGGCAATCTCATCAAACCTCCCACCCAAGAAATTTTGGATCTTTCCATCGGAGTGGGCACTCCTCACATCCTTGCCCTACTTTTTCCTCACTAGGCTAGCCCCCCTCCTCAACCACTTCATCAGTCTCCACTAACTTCACGAAGGAGATGTGTTTTGCTTGGATGGGTCGTCAAAGTGACTTCCCAATGGTTGTTTGGCGCTTGGGGTGGGGGGAGGGGGGGAGGATCAGGCCCAGTGTTCTTCTACTGGACCAATTTCCTCTTAAGGGACCTTTCCGTGAAAGTCTCTACCTCTTTCCCCTTTTTCCCTCACATTTTCCCTTTTCCTTTTAACATTTCTTCTCTGGAGGAGGTGGTGGGTTCATCTTAGAAAGGCAAACCAGCTCATCCCTTTGGTTTTTGTAAGAAAAAGAACCGGCGCTTAAGGGTTTCTTATTCTTTGCTTCTCCTAGGCGCCTCATGTGGAGCATGTCTAGCATGACATATTCATTCTTGTCGTGTTGCCCTATAAGCGAAATGGTGAACCATTAGAAGAGCTAGGAAAATGAATAACTGCCAAATGAGGTAAACCGCCAGTAAAAGAATATGAAATAACCTACCTTTTGTAGCCATCAACTGGTGAGTAACAAAAGATTCCGCTTCCAAAGCACGTTCTTAAAATATCTCCTCTCAGAAAGCAGATCGTAGATTACTTTGATAATGGCCTACTCGGACGGATCGAGTTCGAACCGATTAACTGCAGCTACACAAAGCACAAATCAGAAAGGAGATAAACAAGAACATAAATTAAAAGATCAATTCAGCTGAAGTTAGACTCACTATACTCGTGGTATTGGGTAGACACGGTTATCTCCAAGACCACATCTCCCTCCGTTGTCTGCCAGTGACTCCTAGTCCAAAACCAAGAGGATTTCCAGTTTTTGATGGAGGTCAGAGTCCCCCAAATGAAGGGAGAATGCGAGCCCCACGGGTTCATGCCGTACCACCCCTTGCAATCACTCCTCCCACTTGAAGCCCTGGGCCGAAAGAAGGTCTGAAAGATGTTGGGAGATATATCCTCGCCAAGAATGACCTCCTTCCAAAGAAGAAATGCCTAGCTAGTTGGCTCTATGCATTTGGAACTAATTGGGTAGGGGCTAAATTATAGTGCCTAAGGATATACCTAAAGAATGGGTGTAATGGTAGCTTCATCCCCTACCCAAAATGACATCGCTTACTGCTACATACCCCTCCCTAGGGAAACAAGCCCTTTCCTTGAGGGTCGGCACAAACATCTCAATGTTATTAGGGATTCTATCTCTCCATAAAGGTCTATAACTCACTCTTATTTATGTCGTCTCCCACGGAGAGGCCCCCCATCTAATACTACGATCTATGGGGCCATCGTGCATCATCCATGCACTGTGAAGCCCACATGACCTACATGATTCTCTCTATGGGAAACACATGAGGTATACCCATCTCGGCACAAATCAGTGCCATATTTACTTCGAAAGACCCCTAGATGCACCCTTTTTTGAAGAAGAAGAAGACATTTAATGCAAATAAGATAGAAAACTCGAAATATGTTGGGCACTTACACAAGTTTATGACACTTGGAGACAGTGAAAACAATTTTGGTTTCCGGAAAAAGGATCCAACACTTGGAATTTTTAATTTTCACAAAGTGGAAAATGGAGAAAAGTAGGTTTTTAGCCTTTTATTTATGTAAAATGAACAAACCCCCACCGTTGGATCTTCTCCCGCCTTAATCTGGGCCCCACATCTGCAATCCCATCCACCACGTTGAAACCAAAAGGCGCTTGTCCAAAATTCGAATCAAGGGCTCAGATAATACACGTGTCTTGGATTCACGTAAGCCTCGCCAATTGTAAAACATCATCATCATTGCACATTAAATGCGCACGTAATACGAACCTTGGAAACCGCCATACCACCCAACTGTTTGTCATTAGGAACCATCTTTTCTTTCAAATCATTAGAGCAGGCCGACCAATGTGCTTCAATTAATAAAAAGGCTCGACATCTAATCCAAGGGCCTCGCCTCGTATCACTCAGCCTTATCATAGGCTTCAATTATTAAAGAGGCTCGACATCTGCTCTAAGGGCCTCGCCTTGTATCATTCAGCTTTATTACAAGCTTCAATTATCAAAGAGACTCGACGTCTGATCCAAAGGCCTCACCTTGTATCATTCAGCCTTATCACGAGCTTCAATTATCAAAGAAGCTTGACATCTACTCCAAGTTTTTCTTCAAACTCGAAAGTACGTGCATGATATGAATAAACCACACCTTGACTTCAGGGACTATTGTTACACCTTGAAAAACTAGGACCCACACCTGGGCTCAATTTACCTACGTAGCGAACGGCTCAGGGGCCCACGCCTCATACATTGACATGGGATGACCCAGCTATACGCGGATGAACAACTTCAGGTGTGAACGACCCACTTTCCCCTACGTAGAAGACCTGGACCGACTCCGTTACACACAGACCCCGTTGCAAGAGCCGATCCTGGAGAAAGCAGTAACAAGATCTTGAACAGATCTCATGTCATGTGATTGACAAGACAACTTACTATCATCGTCGTCGTCATCCTATTTGGTATGTCTAAAGTTCAAGCTAGGCCTTATAGGCACAAAAGTGATCTTAGCATTTAAGACTATGATTGATTGATGTACAACGACAAGAGTGGGCAGTCGCTTATCTTAGCATTTAAGATTATGATTGATTGATATACAACGACAGAGGGGGCAGTTGCTTGGATGAGGCCACGTACACTATCATTCAGCGGACCCCATTCATTTTGCCTAAGTATAAAAGCACACACTCAGTGTCATTCAAAGGTAATGCAAGTTTAGACTCTCAAAATTATATTCTTGTTTTACACACATTTTACCCTTCTACCCCCAAAGCTGACCCCCCATTTTACATTGGAGGCTCATGTTAAAAGCTCTCCCACACTCAAAATTACTTTTCCAACTGACTTAATCGTCGGAGTGCACGCGGCCAACTCCACCCCTTCCGAAGAAGGCCACGTGTGACTAACGGTTTATCCAAGTGTGGAGGAATCTAGTTTGCGTGGACGTGAGAGGCATTGGGATCTGGTGGCTACATCATTGATACGTTTTTTGAGGTCAACAAATATTAACCCCTATGATTTGACAGTTTGAACATCAATATAGTTGATTTTTATGTCAACTCCCATAGTAACCTACAATGTGTTTAGTATTTTGGTTTTGGCAAATTTTCTTATATTTTCTCCAAAAGAAGACAGAAACTCCAGTATGTAGTTAAAATTAAGGAATACACAACAGTGAGGAAAAAACAATCAGCAGAAAACTGAAGTGCGCTTAATGCTAAACTCTAAATATCAATATTATGCCCTTGTTTGGTAAGGACTAAAATTCAGATTTTAATTTAAATCAAAGTCGAGAATTAATTTTAACCACATAGTTCATGGGACCTACAACTTTTCAAACACACATTTCATTAACTTCTATCAAAATTTACCAAAAACATCAGATTATAATCCCCACCAAACACGACTAAATATGCTAGCATCCATGATTTCCAAATCGGTTGGCTTTATCTTCATATTCAGTTCTTGAATTTTCTCCAGGCATGTAAATCTTCAATGTCTGTATAATATTTCTAGACAGAACATAAATTTATCTTGGAGTGCCGGAGTTCAGTAATATGTTTGGTTTCATAGGTGAAATTTGAAAATTGGTACCTTTGTTTTTGTTAGTGTTCCTGGCTTGGTTGTAGTCGTGCTGCTGCCAAATCCAAGTTTTGGCTTCTTTTCTGTATGCTTTAGTATTTGGAAGAGCACAACAGTCTCATCTACGCTCATCATGGAACCAGCATTGTCGAATTCTCCATGGTAATTTTGGGCAGAGAATATCATGACAAGCTGTCTGTCAGCAAAAAACTCGAACCCATCTTCAACTACCTACAATTAGTCCAATGGAAAAATATCAAGATTCCTTATTTCTGTCACTCAATAAGCAAATGAACATATAGTTCAAACCTGGTGGGCACGGCAAATGAGATCAAGATCATGCTTCTTAAGAAATTCTGTCACTTTATCGGGGCCAAATGTATTGGATACTCCTCTATCATTCATCCCCCAATCTCTGACTCGACTAGGGTCTGACTATAGTAAATCACAAAGTAAACCGGTTATCGGAACATCAGTTGGACGTTGTAAATATCTAATTTGATCCAAAATCATGGAGCTCAGGTGAAAGTCCTCCATGCATGCACAATATCTTGTCCTCTATGAGAGCTGCCACAGGTAGGCAGTTAAAACAGTCTGAATACTTTCCACAGCCTCACATTAAATCTTCTTTTACATTCGTCATAAAAGCCGTATATATGATTGACTGATGCACATTCACTGTTTCCCGTCACAAGAATAAGTAATTAGATTTTGGAGGTAATCTGCCATATTCAAAAAGTTTTAGAGGGTCAGAATATTGACCGTGAATGTCCCCTTGCAAAATATGATTAACAGAAAAGAAAAATTAGAATGAAATTTAAATTGTTTGGTTAAAAATATGAGAACATCCTTTTATAAATCAATAAAGATAAGCCATACGAAGAAACAACAAAAACTTATGCTAAAGGAAAGAAAAATTTAAAATCTTGCTCATTATTCTGTACAGTGGATAGCTTAGCCGACGTTCACTTAAGTTTTATCTAAAGGTAAATGAACCAATATTAACTGATGGTAAATGAATCAACATGAAATGACACTCTCATGAAATGACACTGATAAAGATCTGATTAACCATGACAGTCGAAACAGTATACTAGTTTGTTAACAGTAAGGTTTTTACAGTACCATACCTAATTCATAATGCAACCACAGCCCCTACCAATTTATAATTAGCTTTATTAAGTGTACAAGAATGACAACCATTTGTAGTAACTGTTTGATGGTATTTTGCCGGTGAATCAAATACCTATTAATTGTGCAAACTTAAAACTCACCATGTTACAAGGGAAATAGGAGTCAGGGGAAGGAAAACTCTTATGTATATATATGTTTTTTATCGGTGTCCGAGCTTCGCCCGACTAATCCTAAGGAGTGGCGGCCTTCCCCCCTAGTTCCCCACCGGGGTAAATCCAGATGCGGTCGCAGTTTAGGAAAACTCTTATATTTTGTTTAGTACTAGAGTGCGTAGGGGGAATAATAGTTCTACTAGTTCCTCACCCATAGCCTTCTATTTAAATTATATCTATAGCCCCAGGGCACATCTCCAAGTGGTAAAAGGGGAAAGTGGAAAAATTCCAGTTTTATTTGAGGCTGCCGTGTCAAAGGTTCGAATCCTGAAATATG
>CAIGRP010007480.1:0-12066 GCA_903798385.1 Fraxinus cuspidata
AATTAAAACTTTTTGAGTTTTTTTTTTTTTAAATTCTCGGTCAAAGACCCTTTGTCCAAAATAATTATCCTACCCTTTGGCCAAATTTCCCCAGTAAATAGCCCATGGTTCGACCTAATCGGATTTTTGACGGGTTTCTTCTAGATAATTTGATAGATCCGATGATTTTTTTTATTTTCCGGTATTTTAGGATATGGTTATATAACTATTTAATTACGATAGAATTACATGACTCGAATTTGAAAAAAGTTGAGGAATTGATTATCTTCTCACGAGGTTTAAATTCACTTATTTTGGCCTTTTGCACACCATCTGTATGACATTAATCACTTTCTGCATAATTCTGTGGGGTGAGTTGTAGGCATGATCCCAAATATTTTATTTTGTCACAAATTTTATTCAAACATTTCGCTGTGTCCTTACAATGCCAAAATTTTTATTTAGGAGGACAATTGATTTACATCCATTTAACCGTAATTGATCAGAAAAATTGATTTTGACCAAATATTGAGCCTTGTGAAACAACATAGAAGGAAGTATTGTTGAATCATTGCACTTTGACTTGATCTTGTTCTAGAAAGGTTGAAGAACTAATAAATTCTAATTAAAATTTTTAGATATTAATTTAAATGATAAAAAAATTTAAAATATTTGCCATAATGGCTTAGTATTTCAAGAACAATGTAATTTAACTCAACAAAATTTGTTAAACGAATCAAAACGACGCCAACCCAGTAGAGTTACTAAGATTTTATCCTCTGTTTATTTGGATATTATGCCAAAGGAGACGATCAAACCCTAAGAAATACATTGAACAAGCCAACTCGATGCCTTGTTGAGCATAGATACCAAGGGTGTGCTCGACTACAAAGAAAATACTTCTATATGCCAGAGAGCCGAGGTGCTGCTAATATGTGTGTGTGTGTGTGTGTGTGTGGAAAGAAAATTACCTCTTTCTATTCCCCACGCCACAATATTTCTTCATGATAGCATTTTTCCATTTCACTCAAAACTGTGCATTGGTATCAACTCAATTCGTTGAGGGATCAATGAGCATTTACAAAACTGGACACAAAGAATATACATAAAACCGCTGATTACTGATTTTTGGAACAAAGGAAGCTCCGTGGTCACTTGACATTTAAGTAATTAATCACTTATATTGTCATCAAGAAAGTTGAGATCGGCATCATCATCATCGGTGGCTGCATCAATATTAGGGTAAATTTCCAAAGGTTCGACTACATTGCCCAAACTCACCATCTCTATTGATCTTTTTGTAGAGTCTGCATTCCCATCTTCAAAATCCATTAAATCTGTTTCGTATGCTTCCCCCTGCTCCATTTCGCTATAAAGGATTTCCTGCAGCCAATGAACATGACATCCAAGAGTTTGTACAGCATTTAGCACGACACCAAGGCAATGCAATTGGTTGTAATGGTAAAAAAAGGGGACGTATCAAGGCTTTTAAGCTTATGTCCAACTGCAACAAGCAACCTTTATCCGCACTTCTAAACTATATGTTGTATTCCAATCAACAACTAATATCTTCTTTTCCGAACAATTAATAGAATTCATCAAGAAGTCATATTACATTTCATTTAGTCAAATACTGAAATTCCTAACCACAAACTAGCATAATTTACTAGCTTCACCGCTGTTGGTAGAGAAGGAACAGATGGCAAAATTGCCTAGATAACAGTTCATTATACGTTTTATTTTGTTTCTGTTCTTCCTTTCCATTTTCCTTATTTATGGGTTCAACAGTAATGTGATTAACATATCATCAATTTCTGAAAAAAAGTTCATGACAGCTCAAGGAAGGTGGTTTAATGCATGATTTGAAAGATCAAGGAGCACAATGTTACATAGCATATAATTCAAGGGTGTAAGTTCAATTTACTCTTTCTAAAAGAAAAAGAAAAAAGAAAAAGAAGCATATACATGCAATTTCAGGCTAATATGTTCCAGACTTCCAGGATCAAATAAAAAACAGGACCATGGCCATCCAAGGATACAGAACAAACAAAAAAAAAAGAAAGAAAGAAAAAAAAAAAGAAAAGAAAAGCTACACAATAGCCAATGTCCCATGCTGCAAAAGCCGCTAGCCATTTCAGTAAAAAACAAGATATGAATTAAGAGAAACAAAAAACGCAGTCAAATATTATTATTATTACTATCTCATCTAGAACTGGAAAGGTTCAATTCAACCATGTTGTTAAGGAATTGACAAAAAATAAGTTCTTTATAATTTTAACTTTATTAGCACCGAAAACATCACTTATGCATAAGATCTTGAAAGAGAACATTAAATGTACCTCATCTTCTTGCAAGGCTTGTTTCTCTGTCTCCACAATCCAGTCATACAGTAACCTCTCTTGTAGAACACAGTCAGAGGACACTACGTCACAGGAGCGTTTCCTTATCTGGCGTTCCCTAAGTCGCAAGTTGTAGTGCACATAGATAGCTTCATTCAATTTTTTCTGTGCTAAACGGTTATGCCTTTGGCTGTAGATCAGATCGTGTATGCTCCAATTGTGCTCACACCCAAAAGATGAACAGGTTTGGCTCAATATGCGTACAGCTATCTTTTGCAGCTCCAAACAATTTATCCCATGTTGTTGCCACCATGCAGCTAGAGATAGTGAGACCGTTGTCAGTTCAATTCACGCTTATTGGTAAAATTTCATCCTAAGTGTTTTGATGGTATAACCTGGATCAAGCTCTGATCTGGTACTAATTGCCAAGTCAGTTCCAAAATCAGCTTTTGCGGAGCCGAAGTCAGAAATCTGAAAAAGTACAAGAAAACATAAAGAACATTCAAGTGTAGAAAATGGATAAGGAAAAATTTATTAGGAAACTCCCACCTGCATGGATGCAGAAATCCTTCTTGCACTGTCCGGTTCCAGTCGAACAATGCATGCATTCAGTCCACGTACGACATCAGGATGCTACAAGATTCACACATTTTACAAAATAAAATCCAAAAGAAACGGTTAAAAAGAATTCACATAGAACTAATATTTCACTATTTCGTATGAAACAATTCTGAAAAAAAAATCATTCTCCTACCGGAATAAATTCCGGACGATAGCGATATGATGGATTGAGAAAGTAAGCAGCCAGATAGAGAGGGTGGTGAAATAATGAACTCCAGTGATTGTCAATCACACTCCAAAATGGTCCATACTTGTGTGCATCATCATTATGATTGATTTTAATTGCAAGCTTTGCCCTGTACATGTCATTGTAGATGAATGGCATTGAAAGGCTCTCATCACCATTGATCTTTTGTAGCACTTCAACTATAGGGTCAACTGATCTCCTAACATACTGTACCTTCCTCCAAAATGAGGAATCCAGCACAATGTTTTTCACTTCCTTACCCACATCCAATTTTGAAAACCTAGATGAAAGCCATTTATTTGACTGAAACATTCTTCGAAGACCAATCCTATGATCAAGCAAACTCTGCAAAGTAGTAAAACTTGAAGCATATCGAGTAACAGATGGCATCAAAACTTCCTCACCTCCAGTAAATTCCTTTTTCATCAGATTCAACAACCAGATCCTATTGTAAATAAACTTTGTAACTTTTTGGCCTTTCTCTATGCATTCTCGCACCCGATTTATTTTCATAAAATCTTCAAGCATGCGATCAATACAAAAGACAGCACAAGGAGTCCAAAATAAATTCATTCTCTTCACTTCAAGCATCTTCCCAGCCTCCCGATAACTGGGTGTATTTTCAGTGATTACCTACACTTATAGTTCATATCAGAGAGGAGTCGAATGGGGGAGGGCAAAAGCAGAGTCGCCAAATCTAAGCACAAAAGTAATGGAAATAATAGTATGTACACAAGTGAAACTTACCTGCACGACATTTTCCTCACCCGTCTCCTCAACCACTCTGTCAAGCATTTTAAACAAATATTCTGCATCATCAGCAACACCAGTGGCATCAACTGAACAAACAAAGTATACACCACGGGGGCAAGAAACTAAAACATTGATCAATGTCCTACCCTGCATATCTTGCCAACTATCTGCCAAAATGGAACACCCTGTAACTGCCCAGGAAGACTTGTACTCAGCGAGGTAGTTTTTTATGGTTAAAAGCTCATCCTGTAAGAACCGACCAGATAACAATTGGCTTGATGGTCCCACTAAACCAGGCCCATGCTGACCAACCAAATCTAGCATTTTATGAAAATAAGGAGAGTTGGCTGCATGTAAAGGGACTCCTGCATGATAGAAGAATTTGCAAATAGCAGAAGTAACCTCTCTCCGCGATCTGCTGGACGAACTTGTTTTCATTTGTTTGCCAGATGCTTGCATCTGACTCTTGGGTGTCATCAGAATATTAGCATCAAACCTAGGCCTTTTCGGTGATGGTTCAGGGCCATTACCCTGGGAGATCCCTTTGAAACTTCTAAAATCTCTGCGATATCTTTTGTCCCCGAGAAAAAGTTTATCATTGCCCAAGTGATGTATATCTTCTTTTTCTTCTTCCTCCTCTTCCTCATCTTCATTTTCTGAGTTCACATAAAAGGATGATATCTCTTTGGTACCAGGTCGTCCATGCCTCCTTCCTGTACGATGCCATTTCATGTTTTCTTTCATTTTGACATATACTTCCTCAGGTGCACTCTTACAAGGAGAAACTTCTCCTGGTATTCTAGCAAGATGTTGCTTGAACCGATTAATACCTCCACTCACTATCTTGTCACAGTAATTGCATTTTACCTTTTTCTTCCTGTCATCCTGAGGAACACCGTGTTCCCACCCAGGGTCAACATATCCTAATGAACGAAGAGGAGTCATATTTATCACTAAACCCTTGTCACTTACCAATTGCTTACCTTTATTCCTATATCCAGCATGCTCTTCCTCCTCCACATCCTCATTGGCGTGAAAATTCAAAAATGATTGTTCATCGTACTCAATTTGCCTTGCCTTTTTACCAAAACGACACCCTTCTAGATTCTCTCTCATTTTCTGGCACACCTCCTCTGGAGCTTTGTCACAATATGTTACTTCTCCAGAAATCCGAGCTAGATGTTGCTTCAACCTGTATATCCCACCGCTAACTACTTTTCCGCAGTAATTACATCTGACCTTCTTCTTTCTCTCATCTTGAGCAGCACCGTGCTCCCACCCGGGGTCTACATATCCAGCTGAGCGAAGTGATGCCATCTTCAGACCATTCCTTGTGATGCGCTGCAGCTGTTTTCAGGGCGATAATTTCCAGTAGCAGGAGAAAAACCACAAGATATTTGGTAGTCCAACTTGGTAATGCATGATTATGTTATGTGATACTGGATCAAAAGACAACATATTTTGAGAAGTCAAAATCAATAGTCGTTGGTACAAAATGTCTACATGAGAGAATTTTTGTAAGTAACATACCAATAATAATGCACCTTTTGAATAAACCAAATCCTTAACCGTTATAGTTCAAAAATTAATTTATTATTTTCACAGGAATTCCCAGTAGAAATCTTTAATACTTAAAAATTCAAATCAAACACAGTCACAGCCAGAAATTTGAAGATCACAAAACTAACAGCGCACTGAAATGACAATAAGCTTCTCTACAGTAGTTCAAGAAACAATGACAAACCTAAAATTTTACTTCAAAGTCAAACTTTAGCACGTTCCATAAATTTCGTATAACAATTTGTGACAATTACTCAAATGCCATGACTTACAATCCCAGATACAAAAATTAACTAAACATTCGATTCAGAATACTCGTTAAAAGATTAGAAATAGAAAAATAACACCAAGAAATTGAAAATAATATATGAAATATCCAAAACAGTAACCGAAAAACAATTGAAAAGAAACAATACATCAATAATTTCATCGATAATCAAGGAAGTAATAAATTGTGGATTTGCATACCAGAAAATTTAGCTGATTCTGATCCTATCGGTGGATATTGGTGTTTCAATTTGAGTAACGTTTCACAGTTTTTGTTATATATTCCAGGAAGTATTAAGAAAAAATGAAAAATTTAATGGATCGGAGAAAAGAACGAGGAAAGAACGAGTTGGATGATTTGGGAATCGTGACTCTCTGAGTGAACACGGGGTTGGGACGGCCGGGTTTTAGGGTTTCGTGCATAATTTTATTTCTACATTTTCAATGTATTAATGCCACGCATTCCCACTGAGATTGCAACTCCCACTTAGGTGACTAAACTATATTATCAATGAAAAGTGAAATTAACATTTAGTGTCACATTGATTCATTTAAATTTGGATTGCAAGTCGAGTAGAGCTAAATAGCATTAATAAATTTTAATTTTTTTTAACATTTTTCTTGTTAGAAAATAATAAATAAAAGAGTTCAAGGAGATAAAAGAAAAGTAATTCACTAACACACACACAAAAACCTATAAAATTTGATGACATCGCACAACTTTAACTCATAGCAATAAGATCACTTCTAATAAACTTCAATTTATTTTAAATATGTAGTTCCTTGCTCCTGAACTTAAAATGCAAAATCATCCCCAAGCCTCCAATGTCGTGATTATATAATCTTGAAATTGGGGTGAATAGAGCGTTGAGTATGCTCCTGAACATGAAATTACCATCGATTTTTAAACACAACCTAAAACATAAAACGCACCGTACCGCTGTCAATTTATAAAGTGATATTTAGTCTCACTTGACCTCATTCTCTAAAATTCATTTTCAACCACACATTTCATAAGACTATATAACTTTTATCAATATTTTAAACATATATTTCATCATCTTTATCAAAATCTAAACATGAGCTAAATATAATAACAACATTGAAAACGTATTGAAGTTCAATAATATGTTTGAAACAAATTAAAGTTACATGATTCAATTGAGATCTCTTCATCGATTATATCATGGGACCGGACGGGACGGGACGGGACGACGATTTTAGTGAAGTATTGGGAGAGAGAGGATGTATAAATTATTAATACTCCTATTTTTAACTGTCATCGTTAGTCTTTCTGATTCTTCTCAGCCTCTGTTCTCATATAACCACCTAAAGTTAACACATCCACTCCTATCCCTGAAAACATTATTAGCCATCATCCTTATTTACTCAAAACAACCTCCATTCATATGTATAAGAGTCAAAACTGGATTCTTCATCACTGATAATAATCAAATAACAGGCAGCCTAATCAAAAGTAGCCAACATGAACAAAGCCCTTCTCTTAGGAATATCGGTTTTCCTCGTTGTTGGAGCAGTCGTTGGTCTAATTGCAGGAGTAAATCATCATCGTTTGACCACAGACGAGGACAGTCTGGTGCTTTCCACCACCACCAAGTCGGTTGCTTCCGTTTGTTCCCAAACAGATTATAACAGGGCGTGCGTCGATAGCATGTCGTCTTTGGCCAGCAATGCTAGCGCCACTCCAAATGATTTTCTCCAGGCTGCAATTAATGTAGCCATTGAAGAGGTGCAAGCTGCAATGAATAGGTCTTTAAAGATTGGACAAGCAGCCAATGACTCGTTCCAAAAGATGGCGGTCGAGGATTGCAAGGAGTTACTGGAATATGCTGTTGAGGAGCTGCAAGCATCGTATTCCATGGTGGGTGATAGTAACTTGCATACGGCCGCAGACAGAGAAGCCGAGCTAAAAAACTGGTTAAGCGCCGTTATCTCGTACCAGCAAACCTGCATAGATGGCTTCACAACCCCAGAGCTTAAGGATGCAATATCAAATGGAATTCTAAATGCTACTCGGTTAACTGACAATGCTCTTGCCATTGTCACTGCCATTCCTCAAATTCTGCAGGCATTTAACCTTCCACTACACACGGCTGCAACTGCAACTTCATCTTCTCGGAGATTGCTCGATAATAATCGTGATATGTTAGACAATGACGGGTTCCCTGCCTGGTTCTCGGCTGGAGACAGACGACTGATGGCCAGCCAAAGCGGTGGACAACCAGCACCTAATTCGGTGGTAGCCCAGGATGGAAGTGGACAGTACAAAAGTATCAGTGATGCTCTTGCAGCATATCCCAAGGACCTCAAAGGGAGGTACGTTATCTACATTAAGGCAGGAGTTTACAATGAATATGTGATAGTCACAAAGAAGCAGGTTAATGTGTACATGTATGGAGATGGACCACGAAAGACCATTGTCACTGGAAAAAAGTGTAGACGCGACGGTACCCAAACCTTCCAGTCTGCCTCATTCAGTGAGTTGCTCTTCAATTCACTGTGTTTGAACACATAAATCCAAGCATGTTAAATTTGACAAGTTGATTAATCACATACAATAAACATATCCTCAGGTGCAATTGGAGATGGATTTATAGCCAAGTCAATGGGATTTCAAAATACAGCAGGCCCTGAGGGACACCAAGCTGTGGCTCTTCGAGTGCAATCTGACCAATCTGCGTTCTATAACTGCAGAATGGATGGGTATCAAGACACACTCTATATCCAAACCCATCGTCAATTCTATCGTAACTGTGTCATCTCTGGTACGGTCGACTTCATATTTGGAGATTCAGCAGCAATCATCCAAAACAGTTTGATCATAGTAAGGAAGCCCATGGACAACCAAGAGAACACAGTGACAGCACATGGACGAAGTAATAGTCGGGAGACAACCGGTGTAGTAATCCAGAACTGTAGAATAGTTCCGGAGCAGTTACTAGAACCCTTAAAATTCCAAATACCAACATATCTGGGACGACCATGGAAGGAGTACTCGAGGGCTATGATAATGGAATCGACATTGGCAGATTTCATTCAACCAGCAGGATGGATGCCATGGGATGGAAACCTATATCTTGATACTCTGTATTTTGCAGAGTATGAAAACCGGGGACCAGGTGCAGCTACTGATAAGCGGGTGAAATGGAAGGGGTTTCATGTGATAACAGACAGGAATCAAGCACTTCAGTTCACTGCTGGTCCATTTATTCAAGGAGGCCAATGGTTGAGGAGTACCAGTGCACCCTTCTTCCTTGGATTCAAAACCTAAGCAAGAAAACACAACTGGCTGGATTGCATACACATTTCATTTCAGGTAGAAAAATACGAATCCTGTTATACACGTACTAGGTTAGACAGGACTGTGTGAGGATATGGGAGGATGGACGAACGATAGATAATTCCCATCCCCGTCTTCTTCATCTGCAAATTTGCTTCTTCAAGATAGAACCACATTTCTTTCTTTCATAGTTATTCCCTCAACAAGTGTAGAAACACATTTTATAAATAGTTAAATTACGCTGTCCAATAAACACAGCAATAAAGTTATCATCTTTTCACAAAGTACAAAACAAACTATTAGAAAGAGCAAAAGAAGAAAATAATAGCATTCCCACCCATTTCTGTTGATCCAAACCGAGATTTCGAAGGAGAAGCATTAACAAATAAAAAACTGCCATCATAAAGGGAATGAGAGAATATGATAAAAGAAAATGTTGGAATAGTTACAAAATAAAATTTTATCTACCAAATCAACCATCATAAATGAAAGATGCAGAATAAGACATGTTACAAATTGAAAACACCAAACACAACATTATGTTATCCCGCACCAAAAACAGGAAAATAGTCATGGATCAACTAGCCAAATTATACCATCAGTAGCTTCACGTCCATATTATACATATATAAAATAAATATTAAACCTCAGCTTTAATCCCACAAGTACACCAGAACACTTGGCCACATGACAAGACAAGTTCGTCAGTAAATTCCAGATTCCTCAGACAAGCTGAACAGAGAATTGAAAATCCATTTGTCCAAAGTAAATACGACAGAAAGTAAAACAAGAAGAAGAATAGGAGACAAACGAGGTAAACACTTGAACGTTGTAAAGACATGGTCCAGCAAGGTAGATGATTCAGGGTTAAAGTTTCAATATTTTATTAGCAGAATTGTAAGAGCAAAAACCATGACGATTGGGTCTTGATAAGAATATAAAAAAAATTACTCTCTCCTGCTAATCTAGTCCTGAATGATATAAATCAAAAGGCACCTAACTGACTATACAAAGGAGCTTGTTAATTTATGAACTTCCTCACATCATTGCCAGCCATCTCTATTCATCACATATCATAAAATTAAACATTTCAAACCAACTCCACCACCATACATCAAGAAAATAGAAACAAAAAATTACATACGACTAGACTTGGGTCAATCTGCAGCCATGAAAGGATCTGAATCGCCAAGATCAACTAACATTGGTTTGGATCCTCACATTACCTACAAATCTACATATCTTCTATAACCTTTCTTTTTTCATGGAATAACCTTATTACATACAGAGAACTATACAAATTTTGAATTAAGAGAGCTTCCCCATTTTAGTGGTCAAATCAACAATGCTTCTTACAGCCAAGTGGAATAAAAAGCAGAAAACTTTAAAAAAAAAAAAAAAGGAAAGTTATGAACAATTAGCAATATCAAACACAAGTGAAGGAAAGAAAGGGCAGTCACCTGAAACCCTTTTCCTTTTGTAATTCCAGTAACATCCACATATTGTCCAGGAATGAAATGGCGGACACTGATGGATGTACCAATTGGAAGAAGAGCATCTTCAGTCACTGGGAACTCCCTCAGCTTCCTCTTCATGGGTACACCCTGAGATCTGAAATGACCCACTTCAGGCTTCGTCAAATGTTTCTCTTTCTTTTGTCCACAGCCAATCTAGCTACCACCACATCATCAAATCCATTAAAATAGAACAAAAGTTTTATCATGGTAACTACGTCTATCTAAGCAACACGGAATAAATTAGAATCATCTTATAGCATTAATTAGCGCCAAATAATTAAGCATTTTCTATTGATGCTTGAATTTAGCATAATCCCATTTAAAGGTCCAAAACCACTTCCATCAAAACAAAACCGCTTGACAATATTCATACATTTGAAATAACTTATGTTTGCGTGTGAAGAGTAAGAAAGTTGTGCTGGAAGCATTGAATTTCCACCCCCTTCAAATTGGGATTAGGAATGATCTCTTTCAATTTCAATTAACTTTTATTGATTCAAATTCCAATAAAAATGTTGCAAAGGCTACATGAAAGACTATTGAAAGTAAATTGGGCCCCCCACTGCAAATGAAATGGGGAAAGACTTCACACAAATTTTAAACGATTTCTAACAAATTCCACAGCAAAGCCCAAATTTGAATCATTTTTAATAAAATTTGATTCCAACATCTGCAAAAATTAACTGATAGAATTACCCTTATAAATGAGAACGGTTAGTTTTAATGGCGTACAAAGCAATAACTTTGTACTGAATCAAATCAAATAAAAAGTAGAAATCAAAAAGATAAGTCCAGAAATCCATTAACCAGAAATCAAAAAAATAAATGAAGAAGCTGAGATGGGTGATGGATGGAGGGTTCTGGGACGTGGACCTGTCTACGCCAGTGACCCTTTACAGCGTAGCCCGTTCTTTTCCCAGCGAACCACTCCCTTTAGGAATTTCTCGTGGGCCCAGACTCTCTCGTCCCAAACAGATTGATTCTTCCAGCGCTTCATGTCTATGCCTTTCGTCCCCTCGGAGATGTAGGCCTCTCTCTTCAGCGCGTCTTCTCTCTATATCGTGAAACCTGGTACTTCTCACTTCGCCCATTTGTTTAAATGTAAATGTCAACGGATTTGATCTTAGCAGTGCATTTCTGAATTCTGCTCTCCCATATTCTGAATTAGCAATATGATACTTGGTTTTCTCACTTCTATAGTTCCATGTTTCCTTTGTAATGGAAAAAGGAGGAATGAGCGCTATCTTCACAGTTCAAAAGTCCTTTGATTAATTTATCAAAAATAAAAGAAAATATAAACATAGAAAAATATGAATAGATAATTGTAACATTTTAATTTTATCTCTAAATGAACGAGCCAATTCTTCCCCAAATTCTTTCTAGGGCTGACCCTTAAAAAATAAAAAATAAAACCCAAACCACTTCTTTGGGCATCAAAGAAGGCCCTAAAAAAAGCCCCAAATGAACGCACCTCAAATACCTATTATTTCCTTGCCATTTACCATCTTCAACTCTCGGTCTCCATCTTCTCGGCTGCTTCAA
>CAIGRP010007498.1:0-19663 GCA_903798385.1 Fraxinus cuspidata
GGAGAAAGTTTCGAGATAAGGATATCAAACTTGTATGAGACCTTATTCCGGGTTGCATCGTATGTTGTATGTGGAGAGAGAGAAACGGACGATGTTTTGAAAACCAAACACGGACTACAGAGCAGTTTAGGGAATTGTTTTATTTTACATTGTATACGTGGCTTAATGCTGCAGCTACTAGGCATATAGATGGGCTGCCTAATTTCATGTTGTTACTTTCTGATTTAAATTGATAATACACTTTTTGGTGTATTATGCATTGATTAAAAATATTTGATTACCTTTAAAAAAAAAAAAAATTGGTGAAAATACTTGTGGTGGTCTTTTGCAACCATTGAAATGTCAATGTCCTAGAGGAAACGAGGAGCAACAGGTAACATCGAATCAGCATAGGGATTTTAAATCCCTTGAGAATTCTAGGGTAAGATTTTAGGGGTAAATGGATTTGGGATTTTGGTTTTCAATTTCTCTGCAAATGCAATTTTAATCGATGACATGGATTAAGTGAGCGGATTTTGACTTCGGCTTAAAAAAATTGAAGCAAAAATAATTAATTTTAGAGATTGGTGGGCTGGCTAAGTGCTATTGGACTGATGGGGGGGCTAATGCTGGGCTATGGGCTATAATTTTTTTTTTTTCCCCCTTTTTCGGCAATTATTTTGGATACGACAGCCCTGGACTACATCCCAGTGCTGCCACCCCCCATGTCTGCCCCTGATACTATCTAGGTTCGTCGAAAATGGTAATTGACTCTTGAGGATATGTTTTTGCTTTCAAATATATTTGCCCGCCCAGAAGAATGGTTCTGGCAACCAACTTTCATTTCTTCAATGTTTTTTCATTCCCGTTATTTTTGTCATGTTTGATGTTTGTATGGTTACTACGTTGGAGGATTTCCAACGAGATTCAGAATCAGGAAGGAATGTTAATTTGAGAATGAGGGCAGCAAATAACCGATTAACGTATCCAGGAACTAATATTGGGGCAGGCAATTATATGTTTCTGCAACGACGTTTCCTCTTCCTAAATAATTTCCATCCTTTAGAACAGAAGATTTGTAATCGTCTGAGTGGTATTTTGTATTGGGTTCTGAGATTGTCTGCGTTCTGTATCCCTTATCTTGAGCCCTCACCTGCATTGACCAGATTGATGTAAAATTTTGGAGTAGATTATGGGAGGTTCATTGTTTACCGTAACACATGAATGTGGAGCTAAGTTCTTCTGTTATTCTTGCGGTTTTACAAGGGCTTTTGTTGGCAGAGTTTTCAAAGGATGGTGACGTGTGAAATGGTTTCTGCTGTACTATTTTTGTAGAAGGGCTTAGTTTGAGATTCCTTCCTCATGCATGTCATGATGTGTATGATGGTTCACAGGTTCACTATGAAGTCCTTTGGATCCTCAACCAATACTTGCTTGAGTTTATATAGAAAGACTTGGGTAATGGCAGTTTGAACAGAATATTTCTAATCTATATGCCAAACTGGTGTATGTTATTGTCTGTTGCACTGGCTTCTTGTCTCTCTTCGGTGTGAGGAAGGGTCAAAGTTGAACTCGTGCTATAGCTTCTTGAGTCTTCAATTAATTGCCCCCTGCCATTTCCTAGACTTCCATTATGAAATTTGATATCATGCATGACAGGAACTAAAAGATAACAGTAATTGTATGTATTTTATTGAATAATATGTCTGAAACTGGCATTGGGAGTGAGATTCGGGGGGCAACTTAATTGTACTCGTTTTCAAATATAATTTGTAACCTCTTCTGGGGTGCAATTAATTTTCAACAAGTTTGAGGGCATGAACAGAAAGGCTGTAAGACTGTTTAGTCAGGAAAGGTGCCTAATTGGCGCTCTCATTCTGGGATTCTATTTTATTGTGAAGCACAGCCTCTGTTTGCTTGACAAGTATGTTGTCAGGTGTTTGCAATAAGAGGATGCAGTTCATCTCTTTTTGTTCTTTTATATGCTATTTTCTATTTCAGATGTTTCAATGATCGAGAACTCAGGCCATTAAGTTGGCAAGTGCCAACTGCTGTTCTTTTGCAGTGTTTCTTCATCAGACTTGGTTTCAAAGTGGATGGGTGAAAGTGAGAAGCTAGTTTCAAATCTCTTCCAAATGGCTCGTGAAAGTGCTCCTTCCATTATATTCATTGATGAAATCGATTCCCTTTGTGGCCAACGTGGAGAAGGAAATGAGAGTGAAGCTTCTAGACGAATCAAAACGGAACTGCTTGTGCAGATGCAGGTAATGAATGTCATGCCATGGAAAAAGGATTCTTGTAGCCGACTACAAATTTATTTTAATATGAATTGGATTTTTTATTGTTGCTGACGTCTCTTGTATTGGCATTCAAACATTTTGACATTTTTCGTTCATTTTCTCTGGTATTCTGCTTCTTATCTACTCAAAATTTAAGGGGGTTGGACACAATGATGATAAAGTTCTTGTACTTGCTGCCACGAACACTCCTTATGCTCTTGATCAGGTAAGAACTAATATTGCTACTCAGGCACAGTGTTGGCCCCCAATAAATGTTTAACGAATAAACATTTTTCTTATAGGCTATTCGGCGACGATTTGATAAACGCATTTACATCCCTCTCCCAGATCTGAAGGCACGACAACACATGTTCAAGGTACGGAACTTGTCTTCAACCTAATGAACAAATGAACAGTTGAAAGAAGATTAATACACGCTCTTTTTTATGGATTGTCACTCTTATGCAGGTGCACTTAGGAGATACCCCTAACAACTTGACTGAAAGAGACTTTGAAGACCTGGCTCGTAAAACTGAAGGATTCTCTGGTTCAGATATTTCTGTTTGTGTAAGCGTGTGGGTGATTTATTGAGTGACTAGTGTTGAATAGAACTCCTTTGGATATCGGGTGCTCGCCCACATTTTTTGCAGCTTATTTGTTGCTTATTTTAATGTTCTTTTTACGAGTTTAACAGGTAAAGGATGTTCTATTTGAGCCTGTACGGAAGACTCAAGATGCGATGTTTTTCATCAAGACTTCTGACGGTTTGTGGATGCCATGTGGACCAAAGCAATCAGGTGCTGTCCAGATATCAATGCAAGAGCTTGCTGATCAAGGACTTGCTACTCAGGTATTACATTGGTGATTTAACTATTGTTTATGGATTAAACTTCCATTATACTTTAGTTTTAATAATTCTTATAAGGTGTGTTGCTACGTTTGTTATCTCTAGACTCTGTATACTGGCAATGACATGTCCTATTTTCATCTGAATGGGAAGGCCGGAACAAAACTATGAACAGCATCCATAACTTATGATGTTATATGGCTTCTTTTTCTTCGTTAAAAAAGTCCTACAAAATTAATGGTTTACAAAATGAAACTTGACAATTCTCTTGGTTTATAATAGTGAATTTTAGCCTGTCTGTAGGGGTGTAAACTGGGCAATGCCAGCTGGTGTTGGACGTTAACCTAGGAGATTTAAATTTTGTTTGATTGGGCTAATGCTGAGCCTTGGACTTTGCACCCACTCAACCTCCCCCACTTTTCTTTTGAAAAAAGACGGGACAGTCTTAGGCTTGGCATGGTCCAGGTCAAGAGGCGGGCAAACCTTGCCGTGACATGCTGGGCTTTAGCTTACCGAGCCTGGACCACGTGACCCATTTTTACATCCCTATGCGAGTATGAGAGAATTGAGTTACCTTTCTTATCTTATCCCAACTGAATCTATTTTTATTTAGTGTATCGGTACATCTTACTGATGTTGATGAATGCCTTCTGCAGATCATTCCACCTCCGATATCAAAAATGGACTTCAATAAGGTGCTCGCTAGACAGAAGCCTACAGTGAGCAAATCTGACCTCAATGTTCATGAGCGATTCACAAAGGAGTTTGGCGAGGAAGGCTAAGAAAGTCTCGAGGTGAATAGACTGCTACTAATAATGCAACTTCTGGCATTTGTATTTTTTGTGTTTTTACCATTTTAAACATAAGCCTCTTCAGGCAGGAAGGTGACACAACTGCCATTTTCCCCAATATGGAGTTGGAAAATGAGCTGACACTTGCTCAAATCGCCTATACTAATTCGTGTACAAACGTCAAAAATGTTGCCCAAAAATGAATTATATCAAAGATTTATTCCATCATAAGCTCTGTAACCTTCGTTCACTTTCTAGGGATAGCAACTGCAGAAGTTATTTTCGAATGGAGCCTTCTTTTTTCTTCTCTTTTATATTTTCCTTTGCCATTTGGGTGTGTCAAAATGCTGGCTTTATCCATCCAATGGTATAGCACTTCTTTGATAATTTTTGAATATAGCACCACGTTCTCCTTACGTGAAGCATGTTACTCAAAAGTCGTAACACTACTTTTTGAATGCATTGATAGAAGTTTTGGGTAATTAGCACCAAACATACGTACCTTTCAATATTATTGTAAAAAAGGTCTTTACCATTCATTTTTTGACATTTTCATCATCATTTTTACATTCCACTGCGAAAACATTATTTTTTCAATTAAAAGTTGTAAAATAACGAATGCACCCCATATTTAACAAAAAGAAAAGAAAAAATAAAGAATTAATAGTAACCATAATCCCAAAATTTCAAAAAATTACAAATGAGTCATGAATATACAACTAAAAATCAAAACTTTAAAAAGATAAAAAAAAAAAATGATAAAAGATAAAAGAAAAGAAATTGTATTTTCTTCCCCCTCCCAAACCTCTCATCCAAAACCTGAAGACCATCCGTCGTCGCCATTGGCCACATGCCACCGACCAACGGTCGTCGCACCGCAATAGCCTCTCAACCACTTCCACCCCTCACACACTGTCACACCGGAAAGCATATAATGCGGCTCCATAGTGCGTGGGCAAATGGGGACCAAGTCGGAGTGCAAAATTTGAGGATCACGAGCATCAATTGGTGGAATTGAAGCATAATCCATTGTCATACCAGTTTGCTGTGGGTACATTTGAGTCCAATTTAGTGAATTAACATCAACTGGATAACCAATTGGAATAGAAGGGGAGCCGGGTAGCGTACAGATTGGGGAGTTCACAATTGGCACGGTTGGACCATGAATTGAAGCAATTGGTATTGGACCCATAGTTGTAGGAGGCTGTTGAAGGTTCGCCTGTTGACTTTGAACCACCCCAGCCACGTTCATTGGAAGTGACAGAATGTTCTTGCCTCGTGAAATTGATTCGCGATTTGGTCGTAGTGAAATTGGTATATTAGGTTGAAATTGATGAAGACCCATTGTTGTAATAGGTGGAGCATTAGGAGGGGACGTCGGAATGGGTGGTCCCCGACCATGGGACCCATCATCCACGTTGGGATTGATGGAGGCAGCAAACTGGTTTTAAGTTTTGGATGGTTAAATGATATGTTTGTGTAATTGATTGATGGGAAAGTGTTTATGGGTTAAACTCGTCGGTGAGGGAAGCATTTTTCGGCGATTTAGGCGGCGGTGGGTGGTGATTTGAGTATAGACCGCCGGTGGCTCCATTCGCGAAGGGAGATTTCACTGGGTGGTGGTTTTTTCTTTTTCTTTTTCTTTTTCTTTTGATTTTTAATTATATATTTGTACCTCATTTGTAATTTTTTGAGAATTTAGGATTATGGTTGCAATTAATTCTTTATTTTTTTCTTTTCTGTTAATTTTGTTTTTTTAAATATGAAGGTATATTTATCATTTCACAATTTTTAAATGTGAAAATAGATGAAAATAATTATTTTCGCAATGAAAGATGAAAATAATTGTGAAAATGTAAAAAAAATTTGAAAGATTGAGACATTTTGCACAATAATATTGAAAGATATAGACATTTTGTGCTAATTACCTGAAGTTTTTTTTGTAGTTCAGTGTGAAACATAATCGCGGGAGTTTTCTTGATGCTCAAAAGATGACTTGTCATGGTCCAGCAATAATTTTTTTTTTTTCTTTTTAAAAAGACTAAGATTTGTTGTATATTCCATTCCGTTTGTGTCCACTTCTTCAGTTTGGCACTATTTTTGTCTATCAGAAGAATTGATCTTATTGTTGTCAGGTTTTAGCCATCCTTTTATGCAATAACAGAAAATGGGGCACAAAAGAATTGCTTTCCTTTGGCCTAACTCAAAGGTTCAACTTGAAGCTACAAGAATTTTAATGAAAAGAAATAAATAATTCATTCTCGACGAATTTATGATAAATTATATGAACTTTTTTGGTCAGTTCATCTGGAACGTGAATTTTATGTAACTAGAAAATATATGTACTTTCGACTCATACTCATCCAATAAGTACCATTAATTCGGCAACAAAACTACTTACAATTGGCAATGCAAGAGAAGTCATCAAAAAGCTATTGAAATTCGCGAATATTTTTAGACATTTAACTATTGTTTGGTCCCCATTATTTCACATTATAATGATTATAATGAGAGGAACAGTAATTTTTTTTATATGTGGTTAAAAAAGAAGGAAGCATTTTTAGATTTACGTATATTATTATTTTATTAGAAAATGTGTGGTTAATAAAAAAACAAAAAAATAAATTATAATCTAATGGGGCCAAACGGGGGTTTAGATAGCTATTCCACTATTTTATCAAGATAAAAAGTATGAGATCATTGTACTGTCAATTCTTGTCAAATACTGCACGTCAAACATGAACTCGTATTGCATTAACATGATTTTATTTAAAAAAATAGCTGCATCAAATACGATTATATTCCAGAGAATATCTAATATTCCATAATACGAACGGAAATGACTTGTGTTTAGTGTACAAATAGAAGCCGGCTTAAAAATTCCAGCCAGAAAGAGTGAATACAACAAACTTATGCCTATGTACTTTCACTAAACTGGCTTATCTATCATTATTCAGTACACTAAACTCAATTTTTTTTTCTATAAAAACCCAAATAATTTGCAGTTTTCAATATACCCATTTTTCATTGATCCTCGGAATTCTTGGATACATAAAATTTCTGAAACTTTTTCCCCTAATTTTGTTGTTTGGATTTGCTTTAATACATGGAGCCACCATAAATAAAAAGGTAATGCATGCACGAGTACGTCAAATTTAGTTCGAGTATAGTATCTTATCTCGAGTCGAGTAAAACATCAACACACATACCATGATTTGATAACTACGTAAATCTTTTCTTATACTTGAGTCGAGTAGAAATTCAGTACACGTACTATAATTTGATATTTATTAATTGATCTCTTAAGTGGGGTCCCTATAAAATTATGGTTTGATTCTGTTCTTACAGCAGCCTATCTCATAAACAGAACCCCATCTTCACTCATAAAACACAAAACACCATTTGAACTCCTTTTTATACCTAAGCCTACTGGATTTGCTTGAATCTTGATTTTCTCAATTTTCTCCACATTTTCTTTGATGTTTTCTCCTCGTGCTCTTGATTTTGCCCCCAAAAAAACAAGAAAAAGAAAAGAAAAAGAAGAGAAAATGAAAGAAGAAAAATTGAAAAGGAAAAGAAGAAGAAGCCCCCAGATCCATCTGATCCTCAAATTTTGATTTTTATATCAATTTTCTCCTCCAGAAATGCAACCCAAAGTCCTCCAACTTTCTAACTTTGTTCACTTTGATCCCCAAAATCACAATTTTGCACAATTTTAGTCAATATTTCCTCCTTTTGTCTTGTTATCTTTCCTTTAGGTATTTTTACCTACAAAAGCAATAATTACATAATTTTGAGTAGAAATTCGCTCATTTTTATCAATAATAAGCATGTTTAGGTATTAAATTAGTGTGCGAAAACACAATTATCACCTACCTATTCTCATCTAAAGTATTTGGTTGCTTAGCTTTTGCCTCTACACTCATTCACAACCAACGCAAATTTGATGTTAGAGCAAGGAGGTGTGTGTTCTTAGATTATCCCTTTGGGATTAAAGGTTACAAATTGTTAGATTCGAATTCAAACAAAGTTTTTATTTCTCGGAATGATGTTTTTCATGAAAACATCTTTCCTTGCAAAACCACAAACACTATCACTCTTTTACCAACCTGAACTAAAATGCCTATTGCTCTACCATCAACCACTGATCTTAGCTTTCCTATTGAGCAAACTCCTCTCCATGACCAAGCTTCAGATTCTTCAGACTAACCATCTGCATCACTATGTCCATTTGACCAACTTAAAACCTCTACAGAATGTCCTCCAAAAACTCCACAAGTCCTCACTTACCTCAAAGGTCCACCAGAAATAGAAGACCACCTTTATATCTGCAGAATTGTGTATGCCAACGAGCCTCCTCACTTCCCAATTCACAAGAGTTGAACAAGGAGAAAGGCCATGGTAAATCAGGTAGTCCTTTTCCTTTATGTGCCACTTTTTCATATCAAAAATTGTCTAATTCGCATAAAGTCCGTCACTTCTATATTAACACACATAGGAGCCAAAACACATCAACAAGCTATTAAATGTGTGGAATGGCGTAAGGCCATGAAAGCTGAAATAGATGCACTAGAGATGAATGACACTTGGGTTGTGACTGATATGCCTCCTGGAAAGGTTGCTATAGACTGCAAATGGATTTATAAAATTAAGTTCAATGCAGATAGAAATGTAGAACAGTATAAGACTAGACTTAAAGCCAATGGATATAAACAACAAGAAAGGTTAGAATACCATGAAACATTCTCACCTCTGGCTAAACTAGTTATTGTGAGAACCTTATTGACTATTGCTGCAATTAAGGATTTGTTTTTGCACCAGTTGGATGTAATGCATTCCTACATGGAGACCTAGATGAGGAAGTGTACATGCAACTATCGCGTGGATATTCCACAGATGGTGAAGGATAGATAAGTAAAACCTTAATTTTAATGAGAAAATAAAGAAAAAAAAATTAGAGTTGAACCTATATTTCCGAAGCCCACACCAAATCCCAGTCCCATTCAAATCAAGGGCCACATTTCCTAAGCCCAAGGATAGACTATGGATCGCTTTCAGCATGACTCAATGGCAATTTCAAAAATAAAAATGATTCATCCCAACCAGAACCCTAGATATAAATGACACCTCGAGCTCGAACAAGCACTTTTTCTCTTTCACAAAACCCTAGGAGCAGCGCTATTTCCAGGTAACCCCCGTCTCTCTCTACCTAGTAATTTCTCTCAATATTTCGAGTTTATATGTACTTTCGATGTTTACGTATTCGTGTTTTGGTTGTTGTGGATTGATCTGTTTGTTTTTCTTAGGCTCTAAAACTGGTCAGAAATGAAGGTTGTTGCAGCTTACTTGTTGGCCGTATTGGGTGGCAACACCTGCCCTTCTTCCGATGACCTGAAAAACATCCTCGGTTCAGGTTCAAATTTAGATATACATACACATTTTTTTTTTATATATATATCTACATACTCGTACGCATCTGTGACTGCCTGAGGATATAGATTTATCTGTGTGCATTTGTTTTGTATTATGTACAATTTTTGTTATGTAGTGTCCTTGTGAATCCAGTAGCTGTTTGTAGATACAAGAATTTGATCCTATTGACACCCGAATCTGAATTAAGTTTACTGAATCGAATTTGCTCGTGTTTTGCAGTCCTGAAATTGGTATTAGAAAAAAATCCTTCAAATAAATATTAGCTAAATGGATTTGAGTTCGCTTGATAAATTTTCTTTGAAGATGTTGGTATGACAAAACACTAATGTAATTGTTGCGCATTCATTTTCTCGACCTTGTTTCTGAGTTTCTTAGCGATTTTGCACAAGGGAAAATGAACGTGGATTGCGTAGGTATATGTTAAATCTGGTGGATTTATGCATATTCGCTAATTTGGATGGAGATTCTTGTTTCTCATGAATCTGTTGTGGGAGATTGTAATCAGGATAAGATTTTCTGGGGTTAAATCTTGTAAAGCCTAAACAAGAGTTTTTTATATGCCCTTTCAGGGTTCTAGGCTAAAAATAGCTAGGTTCTTCTGGTAATTTTTTACTGATAGCTGCTTACTAAGCAAATCAAGTGTTTTTCAAAAATTACTCAACTTCAACAATATCAAGCATAAATTATTACATTTTTTGGGACATTTATGTAATCTGAAAAAGTCTGTAACAATTGTGTTTGAAAAACTTGGTGTATGTAATCTGAAAAAGCTAGTTTTATGTTAAAATAAACTGAATTTTAACCGTGTCAAGTTAGATATTTATGTTACTTTGGATTTGTTGTTTGTTGTGTCAATTCTTGGTCTGTGTACGCACATCAGTTAAATTTTCATTTTTCGTTGCATACATGTTGTTGCGATCAGTTGTTCCCCAAAATATCTAGCAGTAGCCCTAATTGTTTAAACCTCTTTTGTTCAGTCGGAGCTGAGACCGATGAAGACAGGATTGAGTTGCTCTTGTCTCAATTGAAGGGCAAAGATATTACTGAAGTGATTGCAGCCGGAAGAGAGAAGTTGGCTTCAGTTCCTGCCGGCGGTGGTGCAGTTGCTGTAGCTGCACCTGCTGCAGCAGGCGGTGCTGCTGCCCCAGCTGCTACTGAAACAAAGAAGGAAGAGAAAGTTGAAGAGAAAGAAGAGTCGGATGATGTAAAATACATCACTTCATTCTTTTTCGTGACGTCTTTTTCTTTTCTTGGATCAATTTATATGCTGAAGAGAAATTTAATATTGTGACTTCTGTTTCTATGGCTGCAGGATATGGGCTTCAGTCTCTTCGACTAAAAACTGTGAAACAGGAGGAACCAGTTCTTTGAAGTTATTTTCTAAGTTCATTTTAGAAAATTTTCACATTGTTCTTGGTTTTGGATCCGGAATTTTGTTTTTAAGTTGACAAGTTGTTGCAGATATTGGGATTATAATATTCTCAAGTTTGAGTTTTATATTGTGATGTGTATAGTCATGATTTTTTCTACCTCACATATATTTTAGTTGGATGAATCACTATTTGCTTAATTTAGGGACTGGCGCGCAATTGGTCCCAAACCCTTTGTCGAAATTGTGGGTTTGGTCCGAACATTAAAATCTTGGCACAAATTATGACGTGGCACATAAATCAATTAGGGGAGTGGTGATTTTAGGAGGGTGGAGGGATGGGCTGAATTATGATGGCAAAATTCCATGTACGCCTTGCATGGTCTCCTCACGAATGAGGGGGAACCCCGCACCGAATGATAAACGGGGTGGGGGTGGAGTTCATGGTTTCCAAACACGTCTCGAATTATAAATAAATTAATAGTTATATTAAAAATTAATTAACTAAATGGGATGGTAAATGAAAAAATAAAATTTAAAAATTGTAGACCGGATGTGAATGGGAATTGTGTCTTTATTCTTGCTCCATTCTATTGTCATCCCTAGCTGAAATTGAGAACGTTTTTACTTAAATCCAAGAATAAGTAGCCAGATTCAATTAGAATTTATTATCCTATTTTTTTTTGAAACTTTTACATCTTAAATCACCGAAGAATCAGAAAATTTACGAAATTTGTTGTCTTCAATTATAATGTATATTTATATTTTTTTAGATTTGATAAAATAATTTATCTAATTTTGTAAGTTTCAGTTTGGTCCCTAATTTTAGTGTAATTATGCTGTTTTTTCTAATATTATACACAGTTCTTGAGTTTCCCATTACGACTTTCAGACTATGTTCACATTCCATAAAACAGTTCTCATCTTTCCCTCCTTTTTAGCATATGTTTGAGCTCCATTTTATTTTTATTTTTTCAAAAACTCATTTTCGAGCACACATTCCCTCCTAAAATAATTTTACCAGTAAATTCAAAAATTTTCCTATTTTTTCAAAAAATTATTATTTCAAAACCAATTTTCCCTCAAAAAAAAAAAAAGACTCAGGCCTTAATAAGTAATTACCAAGTTCCATCAACACAACAAGGTTAATTCTCAATTTCTTATTTCCTGAAGTATACAACACCGCATACAGGTTAATTAATTGCTGCCATTCTATGAATCTAAGAGATAATAATAGCAATTCACAAGGTAGGGTGCTGATTTTTGTTGACAATTTTTGGTCGACAAGGTTTTTACTGGCTAAACAAAAAATTATAGAAAGGAAATTATACTTTTTATACATTTAAAAAAAATAAAATAAATCAGCCCCAAATGTATTGTTTTAATGTGGCACATGGTCGACTCCAATCAACTCAGTGACCACCCAGAGCAAACTACAAAGACAACTGACGAGGAATCATTATCACAAGGCATACAGAGGGAGGTCATAAGCATCTATATCGTAAAATCAATTTTTGACGGAATGAAAAAAGACATTATAGAATCATAACAATACAACTGACATGTTCTCCAAATGACCGAGCTAATTGAATGCAATAGGAATCCAAGCACTACAGGGACACAAGATCTAGTGCATGGTTGACAAAATTAAAATTATAATTTAAACGAACAAATTTCACAGCGCAATCAATTTATTAACCGCAAATTCTTGCAATAGGAATCCAAGCACTACAGGGACACAAGATCTAGCGCATGGTTGGCAAAATTTAAATTATAATTTAAACGAATAAATTTCACCACTGCAATCAATTTATTAACCGCAAATTCTATGGGACTTGTTGCTAATAATCCACTACAACCTATACCAATCAAAAGCAAAAGTTGCCACTCTAAAGCCTTAATATCTATGAAATATGAATCGTATCACCTACCAATAGAACTAGCAAGACACTGAATATTCAATTAGAATCCACTTGTGTAACCTTGCACAGTCGTCAAAAACGTTGTTCCTATGTATAGAAAATGATTATTCACCACTGAGTAAAAATTGTAATTGAACTAACAGCAGACACTAGAGCTTGAGCATTAGACTCGAATTAATTGCTTTAACCCCACCTTTTCTCACTAATAATGCTATTGATAGTGAAGACCACTGATAATTGTCCCACATGGCATACACATAACAGTTTGTTATTTAATGCATAATACAATAAAAAACTATCATATTAATATATCAAATAACAAATTACCGTGTATGTGTAAGCCGACTACCGATAATTTTAGCGATGCCGACTGAATTATTGTTTCCAAATTCTTGGAGTTTCAAGTGAAAGATTAAGTAGAAATGTGCAATATCTAACATCAAGAAATATGAACCGAAACCATACAACCCAACAATGTTAAAACTTTAAAACCATAAAAAATGGTTCTTATCATTTTGTCACTAAGTGAAGACATTAGATATAATTTCAATCACACTTCCAGGAGAGGCTATATGACATACAACAGTAACTATAACAGTAATCAGAAACTCAATAACATTCTACCTAGGCAACCAAGAAAATACTTTCTAAGACCTAGCCTACTGATGGGAAAAAAAAACTCGTTTCCCGTAATTCTTCATCAACAAAAACCAACACCATATTTTTCTCCATTCACTCAGCAAAGTGACAATAAAGATCATGATAATGGAAAGCAACAAGCTAGAGAAGGTTTTGTCAGTTCAGTTATAAAATTGAACATCTTTGATAGTACAATAAATTGAGAAACAAGCATCTGCCCAACAATTTGAGTGAGAACCTTGGAAAATTAGAACTGGATGGATGAATAATTTAAATGATCGCCTACTTTGGAATTGTTACATTTAGGATTTTCACATCTTGATATGGCTTGTCTGCCTTATCTGTTTTCACTTTCTCTATAGCCTGAAAACAAAGGATAGCAGCTTACTCAATATAATAGAAAGTAATCAATTACATCAAAATAATAAATGGAATATTTCTGTTCAAAACAATAGAGGCATGTTTGTAGAGAGGATTGGATAGTACAGAAGAGTATTAAGGAAGAAATAGAGGCTAAAATTTCGTTATTTTACTGTTATGAAACAGGTAGGGTTATCAATCTGATAAGTATCCTTTTATCTGTCAGTCAATCAAAAGAACAAGGGAAAATTGGGCTAAATTGTACTATGTTACTAATAACTAATAAGTGGCAGAATATATTACCTGTACAACATCCATTCCTTTTACGACTCTACCAAAAACTGTGTGCTTGTTGTCCAACCATGGAGTGGCAACAGTTGTGATGAAAAATTGAGAGCCATTGGTGTTTGGCCCAGCATTAGCCATGGATAAAGTAAATGGCCTGTCATGCCGCAAACTGCAGAAAGAGCAAAATTGTTTATATGAACAGAAAGGACATGAGAAGGCATTTATTATTTAGTATTTCACAAAAAAAAAAAATGTTGTTTCTTGATCAATATTTGACTTTTTAATCCTGTGGAAGGTGTGCTTAGGATTCAAAAAATGTTTAGTTGCATTTCTATTTTCATGACCATTTCCAGACTGAATCTGATAATTATATAACCAGTCACGATCTTGTTAAACTTCGTGAAAGATACTGCAACAGAGCAACACCTGTTGAATTAATAATAAATAGAGGTATTCTAGCAGGTCACTTTTAAAAACTGGTCCCAACAATCAATGAACGTGGCTACGGTTAGAACACACAAAACGACAATCACTTTCTACGAAACACATTCAACATGATAAGAAAGAATTGTTTTCCTAATAACATTTGCCTACTGCAGGTCAAGGTGGACAGCCACTTCTACAACAGAACAAAGATATGCAATTCAGTTAACAATCAAATACTGAAGAAAGCAGGCACATAATCAGATGATAAAACGTTGCATTAGTTATAAGCAAATTATATTTTGGATAAACATATCTACCTTGTTAATTAAATAAAAAGTGTCGAAATTTGACCTTCAACTGCTTGCATCTCCTATGAAATACATTTCTGGAGATGGATTATCTGTGGTATAAATAAATCCATACTAGATCCATCTCCAACCTAGATCCAATGGCAGCTAATAAGAAGTCAGAGAACATAAAAAAATACATCAATCTTCACCTATCAGCATCCTCATTTTGCCCTCCAACTATTGCAATTATAAACCAATTAAAGCCCAACATTCGCATGCACACAGAACACTGAGCGATAGGTAACCTTATTGCACTATTACAAGTAAATGCAGTAAATTGAGCATATTAAATTACAGTACAGGCAGAAAAGAATCTCACCTTTTGTGGAACTCATCTTCAAATTCCCTTCCCCAAATAGATTGTCCACCAGTGCCATCTCCCAGTGGATCTCCTGTCTGTATCATGAAGCCCTTGATAACCCGATGAAAGATCAAATTGTCATAATAGCCATTCCGGCAGTGTGTTGTGAAATTCTCAACAGTTTTTGGACACTCTTCAGGGTATAGTTTCATGTGAATATCACCCATAGTTGTGTGCAAAATCTAATACAAGAAGATAATTGTCAGCCTCGGTATATATATCATGAAACTTCATAAAGACAATAAATCCCTACCAAGTAACTAAGAAACTCTGTTCTTGGTGAAAATGCAGTAACACTGACTACCTTTCTTGTACTATAGGATAACCAACAGGAGGGGGAAACACGAAGGAAAACTACTTACAATATTATCTGGAAGAGATGTTGTCACAGTTTTTCCTATATCTGAAGCAGACAAGAGTTCATCAGCAGGTGGCTTTTCATTAAACACATCTCTGCCCTTCGTTGCATCTTCTGGTTCCTCAGGTTCTCTCCGACTTAAAAGAAGTTCAAAATAAGCATTTTTCTCCAATTATTAAAAAATGAAAAACGAAAACCAATTTCGGGATAGAAAATAATTAACCCATACGCAGCATACCAAAACATATGGAAACAAAGTGATTAAAGACTTTGTGCTGAAAGATGGGAACAATTACAACACCAAAATAAAAAGAAAAAAATTGTTAGATTTTACAAGCACTAATTATGCTGGGCTTTTGGAATTAAGGCTCAGTTTGTTGTAGTAACTGTATTGGGCTTTTCTAGTAAAGTTTTCTTCTGAGTATATGTTTACATGAAATCATAGATGTACACAAGGTTTTCATTAACCCAGTGATAAAAAAATATTTTCTAATAATAAATATAGTTCATGATTGAAACGTGAAGATGAGCAATACTTGTTTCTAGATGCATCCTGAGAATTTAATACCTGAATAAATAAATTCGGTGTTTCTTGAAAGCACAGCACAGGAGAGTAGGATCTACCAAAGGATCTTTGCTTTCATTGACATTTACTGCTGCTGCAGGAATTTTCCTCACTTTTTTACTGCTTTGGTCGCCTTGATATAAGGCAATTTTTAAGAATCTATCATTATTCTCTACCTTACCAAGGATCCTCGCAACTTTATTGGTATGTAGGTTTACCACCTAAAAACAAAAAAAAGAGATGTAGGATTTGCATACTTATCACTTAGAAAACAAATGCAAATTAAACAGCTTTCAGTTCAAACAAAATTCAAAGTGATATAATGTGCATCTCTCTAGTGTAGTGACAAGAAATTTGACGTCTTACTTTAATCCCGAGAAGGGTTGCATATATGAGGAAGTTAGAACTTTCATCAAATACTGCATTTGGTTGGGGTGCATTTTCTGTTTTCTCAAATTCTTTCTCTACAGCCATTCTTCGCCCAAAGTCTATTGCTTCAAGCCTGTATATAGGAACATCACTCCTCTGAAGATCTTGGGCAACCTAAGATTGCAAGATGTATAACTATCGTAGCACTTTTTTAACTGACTGACATATAAGAGAATGACTTAGATAATGATTATTACCTCGAGAGATTCATCGTAAACACGTCTCAATTTACCAGTTCTAAACCAAAATACACGTATTCTGCGATCAGGTGAAGTGATAGAAAACTGCTTGCCGTCTGGACTGACCTGAAAAATAATATAGTACCGCTGCTATAATTGTCGTTTAAGCAAGAGAAAATTAGAGATAATTATAAGTCAAAACGAACATAGCCTGAAATTGCTAAAAATGAACTTGATTCCGCTTGAACCTCACAGTAGAAATATCTTTGGATGGGAAGAAGCCGGGAAAAACGATTCATGTAGCCAACACCAAGTTTCTAAGGAGTGGAACTTACCTTCTTCTTCTTGTTTCACATATATAATCAAATCACATCCCATTGACTTATGAAGCTATTCAGGCATAAGTATTAAACAGCAAAACATAAAAATTTTCCAAGAAAGAATTAGGCCTGTTACCTCAATAGTGGAAACAGTAGTCTTGCATTTCACGATTTCAAAAAGATTTGTGTCACTCTTTAGTCTAAAAGTCACCCTGCACACCAATTTGTTAAAGATGCCTTAGCACATTACAAATGAAAACTGCAACTAGAAAATCCAATATGCTCAATTTCAGAGATAAGGCACCGGAAATTTTTTTAACAACACAAGCCTATCTTAGAAAAATTAGGGACGATTAGATTTTCGATATACATGCGTTCATGTTCTTCATTCTTGACAGTTAGTTAGAAGACATTAAATAAATCTTCACTCCAAACCTACCCATTTTCTGGAAACTGCAACGTAGCAGGATTCCAATACTCAATGATTCCTCTGTCGTCAGCAGAAATCACAGCATCATATTCATGGTTGAACTTCATTACTTTTATCGGGCTTAAATGAATCTGGTGGTCAAAGATTTGAGAAACAAATAAGATATCCTCACGAAAGCAATGAAAAGGTAAAAAGGAGCATTAAGCTTCACGATTTAATTCTCCCCACCTCTCTAGAAACTATGGGTTCATTTGAACCTGCTCGTGCATCATATATGTGCACGAATGATGAGTTACGATCACTAATAGCTAGCATGGCCTTCACATTCCCTTGTTTGTAAACCCATTCAATACAACCAGGTAAAAATGGAAGACGTATCATGGCCATCATATCATAGTTGAATACGTCATATATTTTCACAGATCGATCATTTGAGATTGTACAACAGAGCGTCCCATCAACACTAACCTGAAAAAATATAATGGATAAGGTGATATCTACACTAAGAAATTGCAATTAAAGAAAATATCTCGCGCAACAATAAATTGTTGCAGCGGCATAACAACTATACAAAAAAAGGCAATAATGTTATAATAATTTTATTATGTGGACTTCCATTTGATTGCGAATTTTATGGGTTAGATGTATGGTTTGCAATGATACTGTGATTAAGCCCAATATGTTAGTGATCACTTGGACCGTTGTACACCTTACAGGTTTTATTATTTATAATGTGGTAATTTTAAGTATGGGCCGGAATTATATAAACCCTAATTAGGGTTAGAGTCGGTAATGGGCCGACTTTATGATTTACTATATAATGGTTAGGTCTCATCTCCTCTCCATATCGTTTATTGGCTTGCCCTATTGACGGCTGATTATTTTTTAGGAGCAAGGAGAGGAAGATTTAGCTGCTAATATTCATACATTATAATGTCTTCCGCGAGTATGAATTTCGAACTATCAATTAATTATGTGATTCTTACACTTAGCATGATTGTATTGAATAATTACAACAATTGATTTCAGAACGGGCATGTTAAGATTTGAATCCTTCAACAAAAAAAATAATAATAATAATAAAATCAACATACTGCCTCCTCTCTCTCGTGTGTGTATGTGTGAATCTCTGTGTGTGCATACATGTTTTGTATTACCACCAAAATCAAAGCATGAAAAACCAGGCTACTGTCTCTTCCCTCGCTTCCCCATAACAAAACTGCAGTGCTCCGTCTATATGTGTGAAGCCGTGTGTGGTTGTGTAATAGCGTATGGATTTCGCCCTTGTTTTGTATGTGCGTAAGTATATATGTCGATTTGTATGTATATATTTTGTATGTATGTATGTATGTTCTACCAATTCAGCCTTTGTATATATGCCGGCTGCTGCGCCGTGCCCGGTTGGGGCTGCAGCGCCGGCTGCTGCAGATGCAATTCAGAAAGCTGTGGCATCAGTGACCCTCAATCAGTCACGAACAAAACGGTGGACGAAGGAGGAAACGGAACTCTCTGTAAGAAATTCTTTGCTGTTCGCCAGGAAGATAAGGGGGCAGAATTCTGACGGTCAATTGAAGTTTTGGCTACACCATTGCTGGGAATTTCAAAGGAATGGGGAGCACACTTGTAAATGTGCTCAAACCAGAAATTTGGGCTGAGTTCCTTTTTTCTAAGACCAAGTGGGCAGTAGAACATATAAACATGGTGCTCAAATTGGCTGACGAGACCATGGGCCACAAATCACCTATAGATAAATTTGCAAAAACGGTGAGAGAGATGTATTTTGTGGGAAAAAAAATGCCATGCCTGAATTTGTCTACTAACGTGAGCTTGGTGGGCATTGACACCTCCATAATTTGTTGAAATATTTTAAGAAAATGACCTATGCTATATTTTTAAAATTTTGAGGCTCTTTTTCATAATTTTAATTCTAGGGTCAATTTTGCAATTTTGAAGTATTAAATTTAAAGTTTTAAATATGGAATTTTTAAATTTGATCCACTATGTTTCGATTTTGACCTAAAATTAAAATTACATTTAAAATTGACGACTTTATATTTTTGTCAAAATATTTTAAATGTCATTGTTTTTGTCCATTTAAATTTCATTTTCATATATTGAAATTTAGTTGTCAATTTCGTCTCATAATCGCGCATTAATTTTTGCTATTCGTCAGTTAATGATTGTGACTATGTTGCGTGATTATTATTATTGAATTTTTGTGGACTTCTAGTCTGTCTTAGTGCTCCCATTATGAAAAGTATTTTGACATAAAAGTGGGTGGTAGCGGCCAAAGTGGCACATTCATTTTTATTTATTTGATTTTCTTCAAAAAAAAAAA
>CAIGRP010007506.1:0-22723 GCA_903798385.1 Fraxinus cuspidata
GTGGGAGGTCGGGAGTTCGAGTCACGCCTCGCATTATATTAAAAAGTTTTTGATAAGGCATTGGGCTCTTGGGCTTTATTGATTCTAATATTAATTATTATTTTTAATCATTTTCGGAATTATTTAATGGGTCAACTAGCCAGTAAAATATGATCATTTTTAACTGTCTCAGTATTAACAACCCATTACCACTAACCATAAAACCTGCATATAATACTGGATCATGGTGGAGGCAGTTACATCATTTTTTGCCTATATAAACACAGATCTGTGCATTAGAAAAACACAAAAAAAAAATGAAATTGTTTCTTCATATTCAGTAAAAAATATTATACTCAATGTTACATATTTCTGGAGTACACTTGAGAGTTCTGAAAACCATTTGTGATTGCAGCACAATTGGTTTATTTGATTGTTTTATCCTAGAAGTGATTGTCCACAGAAGTCGCAGGAGTTATCGACGGGCAATTTCACTTTAGGATATCGTGCTGTCACGATACTCGTTCAGTCGATAAGTTTTATTTCTGCACTTTACTCTATTGCAAAGCAGCAGCTATCGACGGGCAATTTCGCTTTAGGACATCGTATTGTCACGAGACTCGATTAGTCCATAAGTTTTATTTCTGCACTTTACTGTATTGCAACTAGATTAATTTCATAACAAAGACCTTAGGGACACTAGAACTAACCATCATACACTTTACTTTATCCAAAAGAGTTATGTTAATCTTCTCAACAACTCCATTTTGCTAAATGGTATAAGGCACAATATTGTGTCCTAAAATCTCATTAATTTTACATAACCGATCAAAATCAGAATTGTAAAATTCCAAAACATTATCAATTTTAAGTATTCTAATCATTTTACTAATATGATTTTCTATTAATGCTTTTCAAATTTTAAACTTTTCAAAGGTATCGTATAGTTTTTGACTAAAAAATCCAAACCTTTCTAGATAAATCATGAATCAAGGAGAGAATTATTTTCTCCTTCAGTGAAAGTAGATGAAGGTCCCCATAGATCAAAGTGCATATATTCCAAAATAGAAATAGATTTATGATTTCTAGCATTAATGTGCAGTCTTTGTTGTTTGCCTAATGGGTAAAATTCATAAAATAGGACTTTGAAAATAGTCATTTTCAAATAGCCTCTTTTTTTTTCCTTTTTTTTTTAAAGAATATGAAGGCCCTTTTCACTAACGTGATACAATCTATTGTATCACTTGACATAAGTTAAACATCAGAAGCACTTTTAGTATTTTCATTACTCAAGCTATCTATTGTGTCACTTTAAAGTGACATCGGTCTCAGCATTAGAGGCCTCAACGGTGTTATTAAGCATTGCATCGACTTTAATGGAATAGTTTAAATTCCTTTTGAAACTTTTGAAAATGACAAGTGATCCCTTGATCACTTTTGACAAATCATTTCCAATATAATCTAAATTCCCCATTGAACTTAAATTTCTTTTCAAATTTAGAACATATTTAGCTCTTTCAAAAGTGTAGATATATCAATTTTCAAATTTCAATGTCATACTGCCAATCCCTACAACATTGCGAGCTACATTATTACCCATTACAACTTCTTTCCCATAAATCTTCCTAAAATTTTCAAACCAAGGTTTTCTGAAAGTCTTGTGAAAGGTACAACCCGAATTCAAGATATATCCTTAGATATAACCATTGTTATTTGCAAAATTTGCAGTATTCAGATTAGAGTGAGGTTTTGTGACTAAATAGATATCAATAATGTTAGAATATATGGATTTTACTATATTTTCTTCATCTACAACTTTGTCTTTATGTTCATTTTCTCTTTATTGCATCTTTCATAAAATGACTTGTTTTCTAACAACCATAACATTTTTTATTTCTTGCCTTAGACTTTGACCTAGATCTCCTCTTATTTTTTTTATTGTTATTCTTCGATTACTATAATTCTACTGATTACTATTTTTTTGAGTATTTTTGTGACCTACCCCTTACGAACTCCACAAATAGCTTCTCGCTAGTGTTTATGATATCTTTTACCAATTTATTGAAGTCATAGAAATTATCATCTAATTCTTTAGTGGAATCAGTCTTAAAACTAAAGAATGTTTCTAAAAGAAACAACTTATTAGGTAAAGATTTCACCAAGTAAATTTCTTCCAACTTTTTCAAAAAGAGTTTTGTTACACTTCGCCATCAAAGCTATATGAACTACTTGGCGTCCCACGAGGATTGCAGGCGACCCGTCGAAGGCCCCTTTTGCCGAAGCCATATGGCATCCCACATGGAGCACATAGGACTTACCAAAGTCCACTAAATTCGAAGCACTAAAATCCGCTTTCACTGAAGCAGATTTGAAATGGACCTTCCAAAGCCCCTTTTGCCGAAGTGGCGAGGCTCAAAGAAATAGAGTCCGAAGCTCTATCAGGACAGATGACAACCCTCATTTGAAGAACTTGAATTTATGAAATCCTTTTGAAATGATTGATTGGACTTTTGTAATAAATAAAATGGTCAAAGTCTTGTTAGCATAGATTATAATGTAGTTGCCCTCTTTTTGGCAACATTTAATGCACCATAGACTAGATGAGTCAAAATTAATACCTAGGATAAAATGTTTCGATTAAGAAGATAAGACCACGTGTCCCATCATCCAATGATTACCATTTCACATGTAACACTATAAATATATCAATTTCAGTCATTTGGGGAGGGGGGGTAGTGCTAATATGTCAATTACAAGCTACACACTCTTTCTTTCTTAGTTTGCTCTTTTATTGCTAAAATTAGATGTTCGATCTTGATCTTTGGTTTGGTTTTGTTGATCGTTTCTCTTTATTGCAACTTTATAACACAAGACAATTTTTTTTTCTTTGGTGTCACAAAGCAGGGTACATAAAGGCTAAGACTTTCCTGATCATGTCCTTTTAACAAAAGCTCTTCAACTTGCCTATGCAACTCCTCATGTTCACTTGGGATTATCATTTAACGTGCACTTTTAAGTAATGTGCATCTAGCATCAAGTCGATTTGATGTTGGATATCCCACAATGATGACAAAATCATCTGGTAACTCTCGTGGAAACACATCTTGGAGCAAATCAATCAATATTCGAATTTTAACACGAATTTTAACCCAGTGCCAAGTAGATTTACCCACCAACAAAAATTCAGTTGCTAAATCTACCGTCTCTAACTCAAACTTTCCATAGGTTAGTAGATTAGTACTATCCCCAACAAATATAGGTGTGTCTGAAGCTTTCCCGGTTAGTAACACACTCTTCTTTCCCCAAACCTAAAACTATATGTGTTGTACCCATCATGCACTAAATGATGGCAAGGGTCACCCAAATAGGTAACACATATCCTCGCTAACCACATTACAATGATGCTCATCCTTATCCATCGATCATATAGAAAAATTGATTAATGCACGTTGAGATACCGTGACATCCATACCTTTTTTGTCTATAATCCTAATTTTTTGACCACTTCTTGAAGCATTGATAAGTGTATTTTGTACACTTATTTAGGTGTCCGAACATATTTGTCTTGTGTTATAAAGTTTCTCCCAAGTTCAAATTCGAGATATTATTCACTAGTAATCCATCTACACTTGTTGGAATTAGCTTGCATGGACACGAGTGGGCCCAATATCTGTTGTCCACGTCAATGGCACAAAAAGGAGATCAATAGATGGCACTATCTATAGGAAACGCCAATATAACCATGAGCATTCCCATGGAAAATATTTATCAAAAACTAGCTTGGCATCTCCTTTTAAAAAGGATTTGTTCTTGAAAAAGAACAAGTGGAAGCTCTAGAAGTTGGAAAAATATGATAATTTAGTCAAGGAGGAATGAGTTCAGATCATGATATCCATCTTAAGAGGTAAGAGAAAATCCTAGTGAAGATGCTCTACAAGTGGTAGCCCATGTGGGTTGGCGCCGACCCTACCACTATCATAGGCGCGGTAAGATGATGGTAGCTGCTCAACTCACCTGGGTGATAGCTACCATGATTGCTAACATAAGAAATATCACCCACCAAAACATAACTATGTAAGAACTCCTCATGCAAATGTAAGGCCAGAGAGGTCCTCCAATTCTCCCTTTACACCACTAGGATACTATCCACATTAGTATGAAGTCTAAAGTTAGAAGGCCCCATCCATCAGGCATGCTAGAGAAGTTAGCCCCTTGAAAGAGAAGTGAGAGTTGACATCTCTTCAAACTATGCTTTTAGTCGACCCACCGAGACCCATGATGACATGGAGGATAATTCATCCCCTTCCGAGCCAAAACACATGCTGCAAATGTTTGTTAGTGTGTTTGACATAATTACCCATCAGGAACCAAGCACAGGCTATTTCATCCACCTCATACACCTAGAAATAGGCCACAACCACCATCTTTTGCGAGAAACAACTGGAGGTGAAGTAAGGACATACCCTTCGTGCTACCCCGCTTAGAAATGGCATTACAGGATGGAGGAAATGGTGAGGCATCAGGTAGGCCCATCTTATTCTCCTCCCAATATCAAGCTGATGAAGAAGAAGACTCGAATGAACTCTATAGATCTTGTGACCCCGATGATAACGACAAAAATTTACCTTTATTCACAAGAATTAAGAAATGCTCCGTCCCGAGCCACTATGTGTCGCCAAAGATACCAAAGTATGACGAAAGAGGCAACACGGCTAAGCACTTGAATAGTTACAAAACATACATAAGCCTGAGATGCGCCACCCCCATCCTCAAATTCAGAGCATTCTATCTGACTTTAAGTAGGATGGAAGAATACAGTAGGCTATGCCCAAGGAATATTAGGACCGACTAGAGTTTAAAAGTACATTCTTGAAACTATTTACTGTAAATAAAGAAGGAAAGACTCCTATCCAACGTCTCCAGGACCCTACATTGGGGCAGCAACCCGAGAAGACATTGAAGAGCTTTCTAGCCCATTTTATTGATGAGATGACATATTGTGTGCAAGTTACTGACCGGAAGTCATTGTCTACACTAAACATGAAAACCCTCTTTTGGAGGGATGTATAGAATTAGGTTCCCACCAGCTACGATTTTTTGCTAGAAATGATGAGATGAGAGATCATTAATAAGAAGTTGATTGATCACCGAAATAAAGCAGCAGAGGTCTTTTACCCCATAGAGAAAGCGTGGAAAAAGAACCACCTTTCACCTAATAGACCACCAATGGAACTAAGCTGGTAACCAAATTGTTCCCAACTCTGGGCAAACACTTGCCAAAGCCATATTAAACGCCATACCCACATTGTCTTAGAGGATGTAATNAAATTGTTCCCAACTCTGGGCAAACACTTGCCAAAGCCATATTAAACGCCATACCCACATTGTCTTAGAGGATGTAATCCCGAAAACCAACATCTGGAAAACTGGATTTGGACAAAGGGCTTCCCAAAGAGAAAGAGGCCGATGGCGGGGTTCGAAACCTAGAAATAGGCGGAACATTCTTAATATTGTACATATCATCATTTCTATAGTCATAACACAGTGGACTGCAGAGACAACCTAACACCTTAGCAGATAAACACTTAGAACAACAGAAGAAATGATTGCCCTTCTAGGAACATGTCTACGCCTAGGCAGGATCAAAGGTCTAGGCATGAAGAGGCTAGACCCACTCATCGGGAACCATCCTCGCAGTGGAGGAAGGAATGCGATAGAGAAAGGCCTAGAGAAGGACAACGATAACATATGGACCCCCCGGCTAACATGGAAGATGCCTCTATCCATGAAATTGATACGATTTTTGGAGGACCCTACGTTGGGGAAAATACAAGGAATTTACAAAGGAATTATACTAGAGAAGTCAAGGATCCCCCAATGACCAGCTAAATAGTGGATAGCATTTCCCGAAGAAGGCAACTACCACCCATCACCTTCACCCAGAAAGATGATAAAGGGATACACTTTCCTCATTGTGATGATCTTGTGGAAAGGGCTGTTGTAGCTCTTAATGGGTTTAAACAAATGCTAGTGGATAATGGTAGCTCCGACAACATCCTCTTTGAAGTTACTTTTGGCAAGATGATCGTCGATCACGAATTAACCCCCATCACAACCCATTTATACGATTTCCCTGTAGATAACATCATTCTAAAGGGGAAAATAACTCTTGCAGTAGAAATGGGAGAACCACCCCAGATAGGTTTAATTTTCATGGAATTCTTGGTAGTAGATAACAGGTCACCTTACCATGGGGTGCTTGGTAGACCTACTCTAAAATATTTATGGGCCGTCACCTCCATTCATCACTTTTGCATGAAATTTCCCACTAAGTATGTGATTGCCACAGTTATTGGTGACCAAAGAGGAGCACGAAAATGCTACTTGAACTCGATAAGAAAGGTTGAACCTAGGGATGTCAATGTGGTGCTAATGGATGTTGATATGGTGGATGTCCCAAGAAGCCAAAATTTCAGACAAGAAGATGTCGAGATGACAGATACCTTCAAGCATGTGGTCATGCTCGATTAACTGGATCCCCATGTTAGTGAGTTTGAATCCCAAATAGTACCAGTAGATGAGCTGAAAGTTTCTCTGTGAATCATCAAGATCTCACCAAGGCATTGGAGATGGAAAAAAGGCTTGCAACCGGAGGTTAAAGAATTACTCAAAGACTTTTTCTATAGAAATCTTAATGTCTTTGCATGGAGGCATGATGACATGGTTGGCATTCACCCCAAGGTTAACTGTCGCTACCTAAAAATTGATCCTACAATTACCCCCGCATATGCATAAGAGAAGGGTCCCTCAACCTAGAGAGATATGAGGCCCTGAAGAAAGAAATGCAAAAGCTGATATAAGAACGACTTCATTAGGGAAGCCATCTACCCGAAATGAGTCTCAAAATCAGTTTATGTAAAGAAACACAATGGTAAATGGAGGGCATGCATCGAATTTTCCCGCCTGAATCAAGCTTGTCATAATGACAATTTTCCCCATCCAAGGATAGACCAACTTGTGGACTCCACTGCTGAGCACAAGCTTTTAAGCATCATGGACATAAATTCAAGCTATAATCAAATCCTCATGCACCCGGCGGACGAGGAAAACACCTCTTTCATCATTGATAGAGGTCTTTATTGTTACAAGATGATGCCCTTCGGGCTGAAAAATGTCGAGGTCATCTATCAAAGGCTTGTTAATAAAATTTTTGCCAACATCATTAAAAAAATAATAGAGGTCTATGTGGACAACATGCTTGTGAAAAGCTTAAAGGCGGATGACCATGTAACGCACGTGAGGAAACTTTCAAGTTCTACAGAGGTACAGAATAAGGTTGAACTCCCTTAAGTGTGCGTTCCATGTTGCCTCTGACAAATTCCTAGGATACATGGTCAACTAAAGGAGCATAGAGGCTAACCTAGAAAAAATCCGAGCTCCAATCTAGTGAGGTTCCCTAAAAAACCCAATGAGGTGCAAAGCTTAACAGAGCTTGTGGCGGATTAAGCTGTTTCATTTCAATTGCCACCAATAAATGCCTCAATTTCTTTAAGATCTTAAAAGGGGACATGAAGTTCCAATGGACAGAGGAGTGTGAAGAGGCCTTCCAAGGGCTAAAAAAGCTCTTACGACAGGTTTTCCTCCTCTCGAAACCTAAGTCCGGAGAGGCCTTGCAACTTTATTTGGCCGTCTCCAGTGAAGCCATTAGCACAATTCTTGTAAGAGAAGAAGGTACCCTCAATTTGCCTCGCTACTATGTAAGTAAAGAATTGTTTGTGATCGAAACTCACTACCCTGATATGAAAAAGTGAGCTCTAGCCTTAATCACCACATTTAGGAAATTGAGGCCATATTGCCGGCTTGGGCCGCCCGTGGCTCATCATGGCCCGTGTTACGGGCCATACAGCTGCCTGCGTTTTTTTATTTTATTTTATTTTTAGTTTTTTATCTTAAGTATATTTTTATACGTTAATATTGAGTTATTATTTAGAATACGTATAAATTGCACAAATTTTAAATTCATTAAAAAAATTTAGATTTATAACGAATTTTAAAAAAAATCGAGCCAGTTCGGCTAGCTAAGGCTCGAGTCGAAAGCTTGGGTCAAGCCTAAATTTTGTGGCCGAGCTTTTTCTTAGCTCGACACAACTCAGACAAAAAAAAGTTCGAACAATTTTTACTCGAGCCGAACCCTAGCTTCAAGTTTCGGCTCGTTGACACCCTTACTTGCCAAAGTCATTAGCAAAACATTAGAGGTCTATGTGGACAATATGCTTGTGAAAAGTTAAAAGGCGGATGACCATGTAATGTACGTGGATGAAACTTTCCAATTCTATAGAGGTACAAAATGAGGTTGAACTTCCTTAAGTGTGCGTTCCGTGTTGCCTCTGACAAATTCCTAGGATACATGGTCAACCAAAGGGGCATAAAGGCTAACCTAGAAAAAAGTTTGAGCTCTAATCGAGATGAGGTCCCCTAAAAAATCAAAAGAGGTGCAAAGCTTAACAGACCGTGTGGCGGATTAAGCCTTTTCATTTCAATGGCCACCGATAAATGCATCCCTTTCTTTAAGATATTAAAAGGGGATAGGAAGTTCCAATGGACGGAGGAGTGTGAATAGGCATTCCAAGGGCTAAAAAAGCTCATACGACTGCTCCCCTCCTCTTGAAACGTAAGTCCGAAGAGGCCATGTAACTTTATTTTGCCATGTCCTATGAAGCCATTAACGCAATTCTTGTAAGAGAAGAAGGTACCCTCCATTTGTAACCGAAACCCACTACCCTGATATGGAAAAGTTAGCTCTTTTAGAAAATTGAGGCTATATTTCCAAGCTCACACAATACTTGTGGTAACCAACTTTCTGTTTAAGCAAGTACTTCAGAAACTTGACGCTTTGAAGACTGCTGAAATGGGCAGTTGAGCCCAGCAAGTTTGATGTTGTTTTCAAAACAAGAATTGTCATCAAAGGCCAGGCCCTCACGGACTTCCTAGTGGAATTTAAAAACGTCCCAAGAATGGAATAAATATTAAAGCCCACAGAGCCTTTCACGTGGAACTTGTTTGTGGATGGTTTATCTAGGGAGATGGGCTCATGAGTGAGTGTGATCCTAGTTATCCCCGAGGGACATAAGCAAGTAAAGAGGTTGCTCATTAAGATTGACTTTCAGCTAATAATCAGTCAAGTGAATGGCAATTTCACAGCAAGGGACAAGTGCATGGCCTCTTACTTCAAATTGGTGATGAATCTACTCCCATCTTTCTAAAAATTTGAATTAGCCCAAATCCTACGTTTTGAAAATACCCATGTCAATACCTGATCCAAGCTAGCTAACAGCAAGGATTCAGAACTACTAACGGTTGTACCGATCGAACACCTTTCAAAACCCTCCATAAAACCCTTCCTGATAGCAAAGAAGAAGCTTACAAACTTAGGAGAACGGCAGCCCAATTTGTATTCCAGGATGATGTGCTTTACAAAAAAGTTTTTTCCTTACCCTTCCTTAGATGTGTCGGAGGGGAGAAAGCCACTTACATTCTTAGCAAAATTCATGAGGAGTTTGTAACAATAATACTGAAGGACTTGCGTTGGCACAAAAATTACTACGGCGGGGTATATTGGCCCACTTTGAAAAAAGACGCCAATCAATTTGTGCGAAAGTGCGATAAATATCAACGTTTTTAACCAATTCAAAGACTACCCTCCCAAGAACTAACAGCGGTATCCAGCTCATGACCGTTTACCAAATGGGAGATTGACTTTATAGGGCATTTATCTAAAGGAAGAGGTAATGCAAGCTTTGCTATCGTTGCCTTGACTATTTTACAAAATTGGTTAAAACTGAACTTCTAGCCAAAATTACAAAAGCCAGCGCTTCTAAGTTTTTGGGGAAAAATATTATGTGCCGGTTTAGATTTCTCCATTCAATTGTATCAAAATATTGCGTTAGTTTGATAACAAAAGTTTAGGGATCTATGTGGAGATTGGGAATCAATAAGCATTTTTCAATACCTCATCACCTCCAAGCAAATGGGCAAGTAGATGACGTAAACAAAACCATCAAGTATGCTTTAAAAAGAAAACTTGACACTTCCAAGGGAGCATAGGTCAATGAATTGTCACAAGTATTGTGGGCAATCCAAACTACAAGTTTGATACCAACTGGAGAAACCACATTCTCAATGGCTTAAGATGCAGAAGTCATGAGCCCAATGGAAGTTGGGTTACATTCTCCCCGCCGATTGCAATTCAATGAAATATCTAATGACAAGTTGAAAAGACGCGAGCTTGATTTCTTCAATGAAAAAATGGATGAATCCCAAGTAAAAATAGCCGCATATCAAAAGAAGATATCTCGTTACTACAACGCGAGAGTTAAGAAAAGGTTCTTCCAGATAAACGAGTTAGTGCTTCGAAATGGTTTCCTATCTCCCAAAGAACCAGAAGTAGGCACGTTGGGTCCAAACTGTGAAGGACCGTATCACATCAAAGAAGAAATACAACCTATCACTTATTGGGTAGAAGATTTGGATGTGAAAATGCAATCTCCCCATAGAATATAGAGTATCTTAGAATATACTACTAGTGAATGAGCTTTATGGATGTAGCAACTTTCCTAGCCCTCATAAATGTTTTGAAATGATTCAATAAAAGTACTTTTTGTCTAATACATCTAAAGTACAAGTCTTTCATGATGAATTTGAACTTATGGGAGAAGCCTTAACATAAATGAACCATCTACCACGTATGGAAGCGTGGACGCCTCAGAGATGAAGATCGGTTCCTAAAAAGGATTATCTCGTTGATCCTCCGAGGCGTACAAGCCCCTACATGGATGAATCATCTACCATGTACAGAAACATGGGCGCCTCGGAGATGAGGATCAAAATCCAAAAGGAATTATTTCATTGGTTGGTCCTCCGAGGCATATAGCACAAACATCCCATGACCAAACTGAAAGTCATTGAAGAAGCCCCTACATAGATGAACCATCCACTATGTATGAAAGTGTGAGCGCCTCGGAGACAATGATCAAAAAGGGATTACCTCATTGATTCTCCAAGGAGTACAATACAAGCCTTCTATGACGAAGCTGAACATCAAGGAAGGAGAAATAATATTAAAGCTGAACGTATTTGAAGATTAATCATGTTTCAAATGTTTGAAGGATAATTCGTCTTTGGAGATCATCATATTTACTTTAGTTTAACTTACAAGTTATATTGCCTAGGTTGTGCATCTTTTGGAGGTTCCAAAACTTGTAAGTCATATTGTTTAATTTTTTTATGTTATACACATCATTGAAGTCCCGATTTAGTTATTAAAAACAAGAAATTAGAGAAACATGTACTTCATTGATAAATAAATTTGTACAAAGGATGGCCTCAGCCATTACATAAAAACAAAATAAAAAATTCTATACTATGCCGGAGGTGGCAAGGAGTCAGAGCCTCAGTAGTAGGCACTTCAACAGCTAGGGCTTCTTGTTCTTAAGCTTTGTCCTCAAGAACACCCTCTTGGTCAGCTTCCACACCTTCAGCTTCGACTGCATCATCAGCTGGAGTCTGAGGCACCTCTTCCAAAAACTTCGCTTTTAGTTCAAAAGCATTGAGTTCTGGGTAAACCTCTCTTACCTTGTCTACTACTTCGACATAAGCAAATCTCCTCCAAAAAGTATTGAAGCGCTGATACTATTCCATCGATGGAAGTTGGCAATGTAATCCTTCACCGCCTCCTCACCTGCCTTCTGAGCACCAGTCTTGGCCTTCTTAGCCTCCTGCACATAGTGTCTTATTTGGGTCTCTAGAAACCCATTGGCATCCTTGATTCTATCGTTATCTAAGTTGGCCTTCTCCAGGGCTTCGGCTGTTCACTTCTAATGATCGTTTGAAGCGTCAAGCTTTTTTGTCAAAGAAGCCACTTCACTCTGGGATTCATGGACCTCTCTATTTAGAGCTTTGATCTCTGCTAAAACAGAATCCATCTTAGCAGCCTCTTCATTTCCCTGGGCCCTCAACTTTCATCTTTTTCATCTCTTCAGATGGAAATGTAATTCTGCTACCTCTTAGTCCAAGATTTGTAAAGATTGGCAGTGTCACCTTGGACTTCAGGTGGCAACATGTCCATCATCGCTGGGGCAATCTCCTAATCTTTCCCTGTCAAACATCTCCCATACTTTCCAAGGATCCTCGCCACTGATGCCTTCTTTATGGCCTCCAAGGTCTACTCTTCCTCTTTTGCAGCCTCTTCACCGACCTCCTTAACTTTCTGCGTCTTCGCAGCATTGAACATAGCCTGCATCAACTTTGGAGGATGAGAAGATAGTGTCTGCTTGACAGCTGGGGCAGTGGATATTCCGAAATTCCCTAAAGCCGAGTTAGTGCTATGTGATAATTTTCTTTTCTTATAAGTCTCCTCCATTTTCCCTTTGCCCTTATCAATCCTCTGGGCCCCTTTGTCTTCACTTTTCTCAGCATGTTCCTTACTGAGGCGTTTCAACTTTCCTAGACATGTTTAGCACCTCCGGAGGAGGGCTTTAAAGCCCTGGAGCTCAATGTGGAGGTGGCTCTCAAGATAGAGGCCATGTCAGGGGTGGGGTACTTTTTCCTCCCTATATTATCTGCAAGTAAAGACAATGCTAAATCTATACTAAATACCGTGTACTTACAAGGGGCTTCGGTAATTACCTTTCAAGGCCATCAATCCGAAGTTCAGGAAAAACTTGCTTTGATCAATTAGAGGTCAAAGTGGCATGACCTTGGAGAACGTCAGTAAATATCTTTGATGATGTTACACTTGCCCTGGGAGAATTCGAAGCAAGTCCCTGAAACTACAAATTAAGAAGCATCAGATAAAATTATAAGCAAATGACAACTCTTAAAAGAGAAACTCATGGGCTTCGGAGTACTGGGTTAGTATAGTGCAAGCTGGGGCCTTATCTTCCTCAATCATCTATCACTTAAACCTCACCTGAAACCATAATTCCTTTTACCCTTTGATGGAGAATGGCAGACCTGCTATGAAAGGGGAATGGGCCCACAAAGGGTCACATAGTACCACCCCTTAGACTCCATTTTCCAAAGTACCAGGAGTTGGAAAAGTATTTGGAAGACATGGAGGGACATATCCTCATCAAGAAATGCCTTCTTCCAAAGGAAGTAAATCCCAACTAACTGGCTCCACCCATTTGGCAACAGTTGGGTTGGAGCCAACATATAAGACATCAGCATCACCTAAAAAATAGTTATAGAGGTAGAAACATACCTGCCTTAAATAGATATTCACTAACTACCACACATCCCACCCCAGATAACAGACAAGTTTGTGGGCCTCAAGTTCTTAGAGTTTTATGGAATCCGGAAATCTATGCTTCTCCCTAATTTCAACCAAATTTGCAGAGATCATAGCAGAAGGGATTCTCACAGCCCCCTAACCCGCCTCATAGTCGATGTGACCCTCACTCATAAAATCGCCGTCCAACCTCCAAAACATAGCCAGTTTTGCAACCCTGGTGATGGTTACCCTTCTACTGCTAGCACTAGACCTAGAAGCCATTGAAATCGAAAAAAGATGTAATGAATGGGAGACGAGAAAACAGAAAAAATTACCTAAATAAAGAGAAGCTCTAAGAACGTGGTGTTGCCTGAGAACAGAAATGGCCGAAAAGTTTTTAAATGCTAGAGAGATTTGAAGATTTTTGCAAGGGTAAAAAACTAAAACAATGACAAGGTTTTTAGCTTTTATAAGAAAGGGGGGATGAAGTACAGCCATTGGATCAAGATCCACTTCATCTGAAGCGTTGAATTCAAATAGAATTTTTTATTAACGCCTCATATTGATGTGTGTTTCTCATGCACATGCTTCAGCACGTCGGTCTCAAAGTGAAGCAATGTGATCATCATTGCGCATTCAATATATAACGGATGTACGTGTAATAGAAGTTGAATTGCTTCAGTTGTCTTTTCTTGATAACGTACAAAAACATCAAATCGTTGGCACTATAATAATTTATTGTCAATTAAAACGAAGCATCAACAGTTCAACATTTCCATGCTTCGGCTCATCAAACAAATTTAAGCTATACTCAAAGGTGCCTCAGCAGTTCAACACTTTTGGCTCATTAAACCAATTTCAGCTATTAATGGAGCTGTAGCTATTCAACACCACAGAAGAATGGGACGACATACGAGAATTTGGTCTAACTTCGAACTCAAACTATGATATCAATATCTATACTTGAACTTGGGGGACTATTGTATTGTTGAAAACCTAACCATGACAGAAAAACCTGCCCCAAAGCACTCAAGACAGAAGTCTACGCATGATATGAATAATCATGCATGGACTTCGGGGACTATTGTTATGTTTCGCTACCAAAGCTCCCATGTGGCCTACTAGAGTCCCACGATGACCGCAGTCAACCTACTAAAAGTCCTTTTTACCAAAGTCATGTGGCATCCCACGTGGAGCGCATAGGACCTACCAAAATCCACTAAATCCAAAGCGTCGAAGTCGGCCTTCATCAAAGTGGTTTCATGTAATGGACCGATCGAAGTGACGATACTCAACAAAGTAGAATCCGAAGCTCTATCAAGACGGGTGACGACCCATATTTGAAAATCTTGAATTTATGAAATCATTTTATAATGATTAATTGGACTTTTGTAATGAATAAAAATGTCAAAGTCTTATCAACATAGGTTATAGGGTAGTTGTCCCATTGTTTAGAACATTGAATGCGCTACAAGCTATTGGAATCAAATTAATACCTAGGATAAGATACCTCGGTTAAGGAAATGAGGCCTTGTGTCCCCTCATCCAATAATTACTATTTCACATGTAACACTATAAATATCCCCAATCTGTGTCATTTGGGGACAGGGTAATGCTATATATCAACTACAAGCTATACACTCTTTTTCTTAGTTTGATCTTTTATTACTAAAGTTAGATGTTTGATCTTGATTTTTGGTTCAATTTTTGTTGATCGTTTCTTATCGTGTAATTTAGCTCATGTATCTTGTCGACGTCCAAACATATTTGTCTTGTGTGATAAAGATTCTCCCACATTCTGTTGAACAAGAACTCCTTTTATTTTTTGTTGTCAAATGAAAAAGAAAAAGGAATCATTTTCCATTAAAAAACTCCAAGTTTAAAATTAGTGATATTTTCAAGAAAATACCAAGTTTTCCAAAGAAAATTGTCACAATACTTTTAAACAATTTTTACCAATACAAAAAATTATAACATAATTCATGATCAATTTCAGTACCAATTAACAAACAAAGAATATCACAATTAAAGTACAGTAAGCTACAAACTTGTATACAGGCAGATGAACAATTTTAAGCAGTGAACTCCCAATGTTTGGATTCACAAGAATTCCATAAGAATCGCTTTCTTAGGTCAATGCTAAAAAATTCTCGAACACTATGGGTATATGAACAAATATTAAAATTTTCAAAATATGCATGTTAAGGTATAGTCTAGAGGATTGACCACCAAAAGTCTCGATACTCACAACTTTGTTCAGAGTTTGTCCACCAAAAATCCAAATCCAGGGTTTATTTTCAAATCTAGGAGAAAATCAAATTTTCTCAACCAAAGTTCCTTTTATTTCCATGAATAGCCACCAAAGTGCTAGATCTTACAAAAAAAATTTGATCTAGGGTTTTAAGATTTCAGATTGACCAAGAATATTGAACCATGAAAATTAATTTTCCAAGGTCAAACAATGATTGAAGACTCAAGACTTGCAACCAATGGCTCTAATATTATACAAAAACTCAAAAGATCTGGAGAAACTATTCATGATTAACCCGCGAGTGTTAAAAGTTCTCATAAAAGTTCTCGTCAGTATATTGTAACCTTTCGTTTCAACACGGAAGCTTCAGAAAATCCACACGCTCCAAACTAGACGAGTTGAAGTTACTTTTATGGACCAGTAGAACTCAACCTTCATCAAATCGTCGCTCTTCTCACAATAGAATCACTCAAACTCTTAAACCCACCCATAAATCACATATTCATCCAACTAGAGGCTAAAGATGAAGAGAAGACTCACAGATATCCCTAAAAGACAGCCAAAACAAAACAAAATGAATAATTCCCTAGGGGTTTCAGCCTAAGGACCTATTAATGTCCTTAGTGACCATCGTTAATCTCAAAGTACATAGCGATTTAGCAAGTTAAGAGGCAACTAAAGTTGCACTTCAGAAAACCAATTTTCATCTATTAAAAGGAAAGGGTCCAAGTTTTGGGCTTCACTTTGAAACTATTGGGCAATAGCGGCCAAGCCCAATTTCACCAAGGTCTTAAATTGTATTGGGCACAGCCCAACAAGATCATGTTATGGAAACAAGATGCTAATTATTAAAAAACATATTTTACTTCAGCTATGGTGGGCGATGTGGTGGATCGCGAGTGAAGGCAACAGCTGCGAAGGTTGTGGCATTGGTGGAATTCGGTAGTGTTTTATAGGATTATGAAAATAAGTAATTGATAATTAAAAACAGTATTCTCGGATTAAAAATGACAAAAAAAAAAAAAAAAACGTTATTTTTGTAAATTTTGATAGAAAGGGGTAGTAGGAATAAATGTTCAAAATTTCCAAGGACGGATTTATTTGTAGTAATTAAATTAAGAATGGGTATTGTCTAACTCAATTTCGTTTTAAATTGAATCGAACCTATAATTCAATAATTTTTTTTTCCAGAATTATTCGTACACTTTGAAAAGGTATACTAAATTGTAGATTTCATCATTTTCTTCTTCTTATTTATATATCAAACTAATCGATTTCTAATTCATAATACTCAATTTTATTTTAACATCTAATCAAACCAACTAATTCAGTCCAATAATTTTTCCGACCACAATGGGTTAGATAAAAACCACCTTTTAAATCATATCGCACTAGTTTACCTCTTTATAAAAACACCATAGTGGAGTTTGTTTATCCTCTTTAAATAACACTTCCCATGTTTAATTAAATAAACTAATCGAACTTTATGGAGACAATGGACCATTGCTAAAAATATAAAGCCTAGTCATAAAAGCAATATAGACCCTTAAATTAATCAAATTAATTGGATAGCTAGGCTTCACGTCATGTTTACCTCATACAAATTGTTAAGGAACAACTTTTGGGTCATCAAATTCTTTTTCTTGAAAATACGATATTAATGTCACATTTTTCTGTTTATCTTTTCCGTCACGAACTCAAAATCCTCGATTAGTTTTCAATGTAGGGAATGATTAGTGAGTTCGGTAGACATTAACATATGTCATTTTTTGTTTAAAATCGTCGAGAAGTCTATAAATGGCGAAGAATTCGTAGTTTTTGTGTAGAAAGACGTCAAGAAAGTTTAAATTTTGATTAGTAGAAAGTTCAAAAAATCTTTAAATTTAGAATGTGGTTTTGATTCCAATTTCAATATATCAACGAAGACAGTATCATTCCGTTTCGACTAAATTCGAAGTAAGCAACCCTGCGGCAAGTGACTTAAAGTTTGGTAGTGCCATGATTTTGAATAGAAAGCAAAATGTGATTGTATCTTAATATTGGATAAAATTGTGCTGAAATTTGAATTATCACTAAGAATAGCCGATTAGGTACTGATTTTTCACATCATATTTTAAAAAGTATTTAAGCACAAATGTGTTACATTATTTATATTTATTAGATGCACTTAGTTATGGATTCTTGTGCAGTTTACAGCATAATGTTATTCTTTACAATATGTCTTAAAAGGGGAATAAATGTATCTATAATTTGATAGTGTTGTATATTTAAAGGGAAATTATATTCACTTTTTCTTATCAACGTTATATTTTAATAATAATGGAGGTGCTTAAACGTTTCTCATTTTTGTACTAATGCTGTCAACTTTTTTCGTTGACTTTTATCATGAACTTTCAATTAATTAGCACATATTATCTTTGATGACGATTTATGTCCAAATAGTACACTAACATACATTTGAATTGAGGAGAGAGTATTTTGTCACACTTTTTTATTTTGCTTATTTAAAAAATATGAAAGACAAATAAGTCTATTTAAACACCCTTAACAATTTTTTTTGGATGAAAATCATTATCAGATACAAGATGTGAAAATTAATAAAAAATTGAGGATAAAAATGTGACAGAGAAATTGGATTATAAGTGCAAAAACGAGCAAATGTTATAAATTATATTCACTGCAAATAAAATATGACGTAATTTAACAAAAAAATGTTGTGTGAATATAATTAGTCATATTAAAATTGTAACTCACAATAAATTTTATGGACCTAAAGGGCATGCAAAATATGTGTATATGGCCTGCAATTTAATTTTTCTCCCATTTGGTCTAGAAACGTACAAAAACAAAAATTTAATCACTGTTAAGATATATAGTTGGACCTAAAGGGCTATGTCCTTGTTTGGTATTGATTTAAATAAGATTTTCATCTAAATCCAAGTCTGACAATTAATATTAACCACATATTTTATGGGTTTCACAACTTTTTAACTAGACAATTCAAAAACTTTTATTAAAAATTTAATTTTAATTCCTACCAAACGGGGCATAGCATGCTTATGTACAATGCTCTTGACTATTATATTTGGAAGTGAGTAGTTGCTAGCTAGATTGTAGAAGAAGTCACTTATTTGTAGATCTTTTTGTTCAGTCTTACCACTTTTTTTCATTTAAGTTCGTAAGCAAGGGTGAACCTACTTGAGGACAGGTGGGGGCCACCGCCTCCCCTCAATTTTTAGATTTCCCGATTTTTCTTCAAAATTTTAGATTTTTTTAGTTTTTGGTCCTGGTTTTCTTAGTTTTTCAAAATTTTTCCAAGGTTTTTTGGTTTCGCCCCCCACTGAACTTCCTTGCCGGGGCCGCCCCTGCTCGTAAGAATATGCTTTTTTCTTCTAAATTATTGAATAAATATAATACTATTAAATATTTGATGTGTAAACATTCCAAATTTCCAATACCCTTTAAGCTAGAAATGAAATACTAAGGTTCTCTTAGGAGGAGAAGGACGTAAGAATAAAATTTTAAGTAATCATTCAAAATACAGAATTTATTGAAACAATAACGAAAAATACTAAACGACATAAAACCACACGGACCATGATATTTCTAGAAGTAGAAATTAATTGCTGGAGAAAGCTATCATTAAAAAGTTAAGACTATATCTTATACACCTTATGAGTTTTATTTATCATAGACATTCCCTCACATTAAAAAAAAAAAAAATTCAAATCAAATCGAGTTCTCATATTTCTCATGAATATCACATATAGCACGACCGCTGTTTGAACTATATATCATCTAAAATAAGGTTGATATGCATAAAATGCATCTGTGAAGAATTTTTTTTTCTTCAATTATTTGCAATTTAATTTGTTCCCTTTAATAATAAACTAAAACTTAAAATTTTTTATGTATACATAATTCTGAATATGTTTGCTAGTGAAAATTTAAATCTAAAATTTGTTGAAGAATTTGGTAATAGATGATTTAAAAAATTAATTATATATTATGTATAAGTAATTCAAGCATTAAAAAATATAAACTTATTAATAAAAATTCGTATTTATAAATTTATACATTAAAAGAAAATGTTAAATATAAACATGTCAAAATAGCATGCATGAGTTCATTAAACAATTATAGACGTGAAAGCTTATTAATCTCGACCTTATGTGCGGAATTATACAATTAATAAGCAACAAGTCATTTTTTAATTGTTTCTAGATGATTAGTCAATCAATTCAATTATCCTATGTTGAATTGCCGCATTTTATATGGAAAATAATAAAGAACACCAATCTTGTTGATGGAGAAACCTAATTGGGTAAAAACTTTGGGACCAAGTCAATTACCTTCACTATAAACAATACAGATTTACAGTGAGATGCTACCTAACCAACTCCAATTGACTTCTCAATTTAATTCATGTAACTTAGCTGAACCCACCAGCTTCCGATCTTCTACAATTGTCTCTTCCAAGTGAAATTCCAAGAACGACCCGTTCTTGTACTTTTCCTACACTTGCAGTCCAACCCCTCTCAACCTCCAGCAACCTTTAAACTTCAACTGAGAAAGTACCTTCCAAAGGGTGTTTAGGAAGTAGGTGTTTTGGATTCAATGGATTTGATGTTTTTTCCCCAATCTGCGGTTGTATAATCTCAAGAGGTACATGAACATGCTCTTGAGTTTTCAAAGAATAATATGAATATTTTATAGAGAAGAGATACAATGAACAACCCCCAAATTTCGTACAAGGCGTAGGGTATTTATAGTTGAAGGCAATTAGGTAGAATGGGCCGTGTAAAAAGCTTTTAAAAACGCAAATTAAATTTTTTAGGATAATACTGTCCCTCGAGCGAAAGCTCAGTGACAAGTGACGACTATGTCTCGTTCGAGCGAAGTCCATTCGATAAGCAAGCGACGCACTTTCTGTTTTTACCATTCGAGCAACAGTTGGGAGATAGGCTAACGAAATTGAGGCGACGTTTACTCCTTTATTCCATACTCGAACCCTAGGATTTCTAACTTACTACTTAACCCTTTAACTTTTAAAAACTCTTTTACAATAATATTAATTTCAATCATTTTATTCACAGAATTGCCAATTACATTAAAACCTAACAAATTCCCCATTTTACATTATGTGACAAAACGGTACAAATATAGTCAAGGTAGTAAAAACACAAAAATCTAATCTACCCAAGTTCCGTTTCTTGCATTCTCGGTTAAACCAATTTCCTGAAATCAAAACTTAAATACCAATTGTGAAAGCATGTGATACATGAAATATAGCAATATAGTCATATGATATCGAAACTTAGCTAGATTGAGACGTCCAAGCACCAACAAACACATTAGCATCACAAAAAATCAAAAACACAAACCGCTATGTAGATATGATATGAAATGCAATGCAATAGAACAATCTCCCCCTGTCAATCTATTTACTTTAAAAATCTATTCTTCCAAATTCCAACTCAAATCTTCAAAAATCTCCCCATTTTTGCCACAAACGACGAAATGATCGATAATTAAAAAAAACTTTAGCATACACAAGAATAATCACTGATCTGTAAACCTTTCCACATATTCAGTTCAAGTTATCATGGAGTAAATTATAGAAGTGACATATATATGTAAAGTGTCACTAATCATTTATAAGCAGTACTTCAAACCTTAAATTTGTGAAAAAGAACATGCTAAATATCACTGTCAATAAGTGTATTCCTCTACTTATGAAAGTGAAACCATTTAAAGCACATTAGAACCTTTAAATAAAAGCTCACTTTGTATTAATATTTTCTTTTCTCCTCCTGACTTTTTGTATATTTATTTTTCATATGTTTCAAAAAAAATTTAAGCTCATTATTTTTTTTCCACATCTTAAGTGCAAGCTCTTCTCCATTAAGCGATAAGATGACCCATGTAACGAACTTAGGTCGGTTAACCTAAGTTAGTTGATCATAGGCACCAGATTATGAGAATTTTCATAGGTTTAATTGGTCGAGTCAAATAGGCTCCAAAGAAGAACATAAAATACTGAGCTTTTTATTATGGGGGATAAATTTGAGCTTAGGTCTAATAAATAAGGTCAATTCATGTTCAAAGTTACCTTACTAAAAATGTGACTGTCATCCTAACTCTCACACACGCGGTAAAGTCCCATTAACAATATCATAGTGTTTGCAGCTCAGATGGTACATAAAGACACCAATACAAAATACTTCATAATAACCTAAGTAAGTAATGAAAATTATGCTACAGCTCATCAACTAAACTCATACTTGATCACACCAAGCAAATTCAAGTATTATATATAATATGCTGTAAAGAATTTCTTGGATCTTTTATTTTTCAATTTTTTTGTTGTTTTTAATTTAAAACATGAATGCACGAAACATACAAAAAAATCAAACACAAAATAAAAATAAAAAAAATGCATGAGATTCCTACCTAGAAAATAAATAAACAAATGTGATGCATGAATGCACAATGATAAAGCACGAGTATGTATCAAAATATCTAGCCAATTAGATATGCAAATACTCTTACCTTTAAAAGCACTGTGATCTATTTTAAAAAATTTCAGATCACTCTTTTTACCCAAACTTGCCTAGTAACATGAATATTTCCAATCATCAGTATCATTAACTTGGTCAATCTACTTACCTGATTAGTAATAAAGTCAATCTGACCAACATAATCCTGATTCTTAATTCTATTTAAGTTTCGACTTCTATTTCTATTCAGGAAATGACGACACCTAGACCTTATGTATCCTAACTCACCACATTGAAAACATGTAGGAATAAACCTAGAACCAAATGTATGTGATCGTGGACATCTATTCCTAGGTGGCGGGTTTTACGCTATCTAATAGACTTCCATCCTATATATTCCTTATTATTAGGTTAAGGGTTAGGCACATATTTAAACTGGTTAGTACCAGGGACAAACGTGATCTTGGACGTACTAGCAACATTATGATCTTTCTCCTTATATCCTTGACCTCCTATATTACCAGCAGACTTGCCCATTCCCAAAATATTTTCTAGCTTCATAGAACCAATATAAAAGGCAAGAAGTTGAGATTTTGAATTCTCTAGATCGCTCAGAAAATTTTTAACCTGGATTTCTAAGGTTTCCTTTTCAATTGTCAGCCCACTAGCTCTCCTAGAGGTCTTCTCAAGATCACTTATGAGATTCTTGACTTGAGTATCTAA
>CAIGRP010007509.1:0-21015 GCA_903798385.1 Fraxinus cuspidata
ATTTTGAATTTGTATTTAAAAAAAATAAAAAGAAAAAAAAAAACGAACGGGGCAGCCCCACGCGGCAGGGCGGGGCACCCCTGCCCGCCCCGACCCCACTGCCATAGTACCATGTCATGTAATTGAAATTTAAATGAATAAAAGCATCCAGTCAATCTAAACGCCTCCAACATACACGTGGAAATCTGCCCTGTAGAACTCAACAATAAGGCCCTTATCTAGAAAAGAATGAGCAGTGAGGAACTTTGGAATCAAAATTTTCATGGCATTATCTGCAGCTTTCTCACGTAGCTCCTTCTCATGCCTCTCAACATTCTCAAAAAATCCTAGAAAAATTCCAATTGGGCACTTAAAATTGATAAGAGCTGTAAAATCCTCTGAACCACAGAATGAGAAGAATGCCCAGACTGAAGCAAAAGAGAGTTCATCATCCAATGCAAAACCCACTACTACAGCACCTCCCAAGCCCAAAAAACCTGTTTATTCTAGTGAGTATTGATTTAAAACCAAAAAAATAAAATGGGTTTGATTTGATTTAATTTTTATTTTTGCTAATTTGGCAGTGAAAAAGGGCCAGATTGTGAGAGTGGACAAGGACAAATATCTCAACAGTGTAAATGTGAGTATTTTCTTCAATACCTTAAATATTTTTCTCAGATGTTATCTGGATTGATGATGGGTGAAGTGTTTTTATCAGATGTTCGTATCTGGATTGATGGGTAATGATGATGGGTGAAGTACTTATGAATGCAAAAAAAAAAAAAAAAGGAATTTTATATGAATTTATGATAAAATAAGATAGGCCCTTTTAATTGTTACCCTATTGATACGATCATATTCGGGTTAGGTTATAAGATTACACATAAGAAGAAGAGAGAAAAAGCTTGTCTTGATGTTCTTAATGATATGGTCACATTGTAATGAATGTTTCAGTAATTTGTAAGAAACATCTTTTTCAGAAGATAAAGAACAAAAGACAAAGCAGTGAAGAGTTGTAGTTCGTGAAGATCTAGTTTTTGGACCAGTCCTCTCGCAACAAATTGAGCCTAGTTATGGAAAAAGATTCGTGTAATCGATCTCATATTCCTTGCAAGAAAAAGCTTAGTTTGTGGTTCCTGTGTCGTACCTATCTTCCTTAAATGAAAAACCCACTTATTTTGTTCTATATTCCTTGGACTAATCTACATAACATGATTCTTCTACTATCATGATTTCTTAGTCATTTACAGAACCTAACATCAATATTTCTTGCATTCCAGTATTTATCTGTGGGGCATCCTCCTTATTACAAAGGCCTGGACTACATATATGAAGACCGTGGAGAGGTATCCCTTATTTGAATAAATGATTCTGCACTGCACATGAAAAGAAAATTAATTAGAATTCACTTGGAAGACCCCTTTTTCTCTTATTTTCAATATTTGATTATCAATCTTTCTTCTTGTATTAGGTGCTGGATTTGCGTTTCTTCGAGACAGGAGAATATGCACTTGTGAGTTGATAGCTTGATATCATTCACAGCTTATACCAGTTCTGTATTACTTCTCACATTTCTACAAAAAATTGCATACATATCATACATTTAATGAATAAAGTATTTGTTTGCTCGTTGTGGATCATCTTGAATAGTTTAAGGTTTTAAATAAAGTGATTCAATGGATAAGTCTGTTGCCTTGACTTTTGTTGTTAGCCCTGTATCACTAATGGATTCTATAGATGTCTTGGTTATTTGTTGATGACGCAAAAGTAGTTGATGAGGATTGAAGATGGCTAATTCATATGTTAAAACTTTTGGAGAATACTTCATTATCTAAGACATTTCAAGTTGATTAAAACTAAGACGAAATACATTTTACTCTGACTTTTCATCCCATTTATAAGCTAGGTATTGACAGAAAGGTTTGGCACCTCCATGTCGGCTCTTCACCACCTGGGGCTGCAGTATGTTCCTGGAGAGGATATTTTGATCGATTAAGTAGCGATAGATTGAATAAAATAAGAAAATAGATTCATGTAACTGATCCTAATCTATTAAATAGTTCATATGTTGTTAGTTATGTCGAAAACCCAATGGAAATTTACTATGGCAATCAACTTGTGTGAACCATGTATAAAATATTTAATCAAGTCTTGGCCCCTTGGATCACAAAAACTCTCTTCTTCAACTCTTTAAGCTTTGAGCATTCCTGCAGATTGCATGGGTAGGAATACCAACTGCCCCAGCTTGGCTTCCCACAGAAATGCTCATCCAGGTACTGCTACCATTTTTCAGACATTTTTATAGTACGTTAAATTGGACAAGACTCAAAATTACAGAAGAAAGACATGATATACTTGACAAGTCATCTCATCCAAATCAATGTACCAAACATAGCATAAAACATTATCACAACTTTAATGCACTTTTTATACCCATTAGTCACAAACAGAAACTTGATTATTGCTTCTTGCAGTCAGATAAGCTCAATTATGAGAGAATGTAATAAAGGCTTGCTCCAGAGGTACTAACGGATACATGGGATTGGTCTGATTTGTAGTTCAAAGATTCAACATTTTTTTCTTTTCTCATAGTATATAGCAAAATGGTCATTTAGCTCTGGCGTACAACAAATGCTATAACCTTGAGAAAATTTAATGTATTCTCTGTTTGGCCATGTTTCTTATGGTAATATACTTCCTATACAAACGATGAAAGTTATTTAAGTTTCAAATCTGTCACTAATATCGTCTCAGATGCTCAGCTACATATTTATACAAATCCGTTACTAATTTGCGTAAAAAAAAAAAAAAGGTTCGTAGCTGATTAAAGAATTTTGATAAATATTTATTCTGTATTTGTTAGTATGATGATATGTAATCTCAATCAAAGTTCAGAAAGTGGACATAAATCCATTCCGGTTTTTAGATAATAAAAACTAGTCAGAGAAGAGTGCTAGCATCTATCAAGTAGATGTCCATTTGAAGTCACCAATTTAATTTTAGCAGGACTTTTGAAAAGCGAACAAATATCTTGTATTCTTAAACTACATCGTCCAAAAGCTTAAACTCTAAAAGGGGACCTTAATTTGTATTCAACACACTCATTCACGTATAGGCTAGATTTATTTTCTCATTAAAGGCTGTGTGTGGGTATGCTAGCATCCAATTTTTTATGATTTCGCTGTTCAATCCATGATTTACTAATATTGATACGATCCATTCAATTAGACCTTAAGATGACATAACTTTACAAGGGTGAGGTTTCAAACAAGGAAAGGTTTACATTGTCTTACCATTCATTGCCATATGCTAGTTACCTCCATCAATATTCCTATTCTCCAATAACATACACCAGAAGCTCAATAGTGTGTGTGTGTGTGTGACATCTCTATTGACAAGGAAATCAACATATAAGTGATTATAGATCACATGAAATTGTCTAACTCACATGGAACATCGGTTTCTCCATAATCACTTCTGATCCTACTGATGCCACATAAAAAAGACATTATCCTTGCTGCTGCCGAGCACCTCTCAAATCTTCATCATTGAGTCCATACAAGTCTTTATAGAGTGTATCCCGAGCACGTTTGTTTCTGTGCACTGGCTTCTTGAGGAAATTGTCAGATGAATCTCTGCATCGTTGGATTTCTGTAGAAATCTCGATGTGAAGTTCTATAGAATGGTTCGTGCAGGGGACCTAACAGGTGTTTCGGCTTTAAGTCGAGGAATTTCGAGCCATTGATCAAGTGTTCTTCTGGAGTTTAGTTCCACTGGAAATGGGGAGTGATCACTATGATTGTAAATGCTTTGGTCGACAAAAGTGTGAGACGGGTGTGTCGGAGAAACAAAACGGTTTATGTGCACCGATCCATGATGTCGTAATGGGCTTGAAGCGGGAGTAACCGGCAAGGATGCTATTGTTCTAGCAATTTCCCTGCATGGACATAATAAGAAAGCAACAATTACCATGCAAGTTATGCCTATTGTTGAGCTTAAGCAATATGGACCAAAATAGATTAATGGACTTCTCCACTTCTGGTATCAGACCTCGGGCACGATAATGTCCTTAGCGTGGTTGGCATTGGCCTTGATGTATCGTCCCTATTATAACTATTATTCATTCTGCTGGAAAGCAGCTCGGGACTCATCTGCCATGAAACAAGTAAGTATCAAGACATATATAAGAGAAATCGAGTTCCCCTACATTGATGCAAGAATCTCAACTAATGTTCAAGTATTTAGCAAATCCTAAAAACATTAGTAGTTTATACCATAAACACCGCAAGAATCCGATTTCAGCAACGATTTTGGTAATGGAGCATGATAAACATTTCCAAGATGCTATAAACGATATATTATTTTTATTGAACTTCTGTTTACGTAACAGAAATGAATACCGTTGAGACTACTTTGAATCAAACAACAAATGGTACAAACATGTGGTTTCCACCTTTGGATATACCACTTCAAAATATTTCAATTCCACATGGGGAAAAATCGAAGAAATTTGGAGGAGTGGATTTCAAGAGATGGCAACAAAAGATGTTTTATCTCACCACTTTGAACTTGACAAACTTTTTAACCAAAACCCCTCCAGTGGTAAAAGAAAGGGAAAATAATCGTGAATCGATTATTGCATTGGATGAATGAAAGCACTCAAATTTCCTTTACAAGAACTACATCTTAAATAGATTGAGCAATACACTTTATGGAGTGTACAATGCTATGGAATCTATTAAGGAACTTTGGTATTATTTGGAGAAAAAATACAAAACGGAGGACGTTGGCACGAAGAAATTCACTGTCGGAAAATTCCTTGATTACAAGATGATAGACTCCAAAACCGTTATTAGTTAAGTGCAAGAACTCTAGGTTCTACTTCATGACATTCATACAGAGAAAATGGAGTTGAGTGAGTCTTTTCAAATTACTGCTATCATCGAGAGACTCTCACCTTTATGGAGAGATTTCAAAAACTATCTCAAACACAAACGAAAGAATATACTTGGAGGAATTGATAGTTTGTTTGAGGATTGAAGAAAACAATAGAAAGACTGAAAAGAAGTCTATTGTTCAACTATGAGCAAACTTCGTGGAATCAGGTTCAGGGTCAACAAAAAGCGTAAAGCAATTGCTACAATCGTGGAAAAGTGGCACATTGCTCTAATGAATGTCAAAAGCCTAAGAAGAACACACAAACAAATGTGGTTGAAAGAAACATCTTATCTGAAGATGAATCTGTATGCGGTTGTTTCTGAATGAAACAATGTTGGTAATCCAAGAAAATGGTAGGTCGATGCGGTGCTACCCGCCACATTTGAACAAACAAAACTATGTTCTCAAACTACAAAGAACTAAACGGAGAACAACTTTTTACGGGAAATTCTACAAGTTCGAAAGTTGGGGGACAAGGAAAGATTACTTTGAAGATGAATTCTGGCAAAGAGCTCGTCCTCAACAATGTTCTACATGTACCAGATATTCGCAAGAACCTTGTATCCGAGTCTCTACGTAGCAAAAATGGCTTATATCTTGTATTTGTATTCGAAATATTTGTACTCACTAAGAATGAGATGTATTTTGGTAAATGATACACATGTGATGGAATGTTCAAAATGAACGTTCTTACAATTAGATCAAAACAAAGCATTATGAATAATAGTTTGAATTCTACTTATATGCTTAAATTGTCGTGTTATGGCATAATCGATTAGAACATGCAAATTACAAATCCTTGCCTAAACTTATGAATCAAAATTTAATTCTAATGCTTAAATTTGATCCTAATCATAAATGTGAGATTTGTGTTGAGGCAAAATTGGTCAAAATACATTTTCATTCGGTTCAAAGGACACGACACCTTTAGAATTAATTCATAGCGAACTTTATAATTTGAAATTTGTGCAGACTAAAGTTGGAAAGAAATACATTATTACTTTTATCGATGGTTATACAAAGTATTGTTGTGTGTATTTGCTAAGACGTAAAATGAAGCCTTAAATATTTTTCAACATTATAGGACAGAAGTTGAAAATCAACTTGAAAAACGAATAAAGAACATTCGTAGTGATAGAGAATGAGAATATGGGGCACCGTTTTGAATTATATTGTTCCAAACATAAAATCATTCATCAAACACTGACATCTTACTCAACTCAACGATTGGTGTTGTTGAACGCAAAAATCGAACTCTTAAGGAAATGATGAATGCAATGTCTATAAGTTTGGGCCTACCCCAAAATTTGTGCGGGGAAGCTATACTTTATGCGTTTAACATTCTAAATAAGATACTTTTAAAGAAAATGGATGAAACTCCATATGAATTATGGAAATGTTTTTCTCATTTTTATAAACACTTGAAAGTGTAGGGGTGTTTCAGTAATGTTGAAATACCAAAGCTGAAACAAGTGAAAATTGGTCCTAAAACGATTGATTGCATATTTACTGAATACGCCAATAATAGTAATGCATATCGTTTTCTTGTTCATAAATCAAATTTACAAGACGTACATGAAGACACTGTAGTAGAATCGAAAAATGCATTATATTTCGAAGATATCTTTCTATGCAAAAAAAAAAAAAATGTCAGTTCGAATAAAAGAACTTATGGAACTATAAATGACACTTCAAGTAATGAAGAACTAAGGCGTAGTAAAATGGGTAAAACATCCACTTCGTTTGGTCTTTATTTTCTAACCTACATGGTAGAAAATTATTCAAAAACATTAGCAATGTCTAGACTGGAAGCCCCGCATTGTAAAGAAGCTATCGATAGTGAGATAGATTCTATAATGCAAAACCATAATTGTGAAATGGTTGATTTACCACTTGGAAATAAGTTTTTAGGGCGTAAATGGATTTTCAAGAAGAAATTAAAACTGAATGGGTTCATTAACAATTATAAGGCTAGATTAGTTGCCAAATGATATACGCAAAAGGAAGGACTTGATTTCTTTGACACCTACTCATCTATGACTAGAATCACTTCGATAAGGTTGTTAATTGCAATTACTACATTACATGATGTTAAGATTCATCAAATGGAAATGAAAACAACATTTCTAAATGTTGAGCTAGAAGAGGAAATATACGTGGAGCAACCTGAAGGAGTCGTTGCTCATAACCAAAAATAAAAGGTTTGTAAACTCGTTAAGTCCCTATAAAGGTTAAAAAAAGCTTCTAAACAATTGCATCAAAAGTTTGACAAAAGAATGTTGTCAATTGGATTTAAAATTAACGAGTTGACAAATGTATATACATGAAACATACACCAAAGGCTTATGTAATTGTATGTCTACATGTAGACAACATGTTGATTATGGGCAATAGTTACGAAATAATCATAAAACCAAGAAAATGTTAATGAAACATTTTGACATGAAAGACATGGGTGTGAATGATGTGATATAGGGATTAAGATATCTAGAACATCTGAAGGAATTATACTTTCCCAATCTCATTATGTTGAGAGTGTACTTAAGAGATTTAATGTACTTGAGGAAAACCCTGCAAAAACCCTATTGACTTAAATCTACACTTAATCAAGAATATGGGTAAACAAGTGTCACAATTAAAGTATTCAAATGTTATAGGCAATCTAATGTACATTACGAATTACACAAGCTATGCAGTGGAAGGGAATGAGCCTAAATCAACCCCCTTCTTTTTGACATTTATGTCGGATGAGACTAAGTAGGACTTCCTTAGCCTAAGATGTCCTTTCACCTCGAACCTCCGACAGACTCTCCACGCATGCGTTCTTTCTCTCTTCTCCCCTTGACTTAATATAGCATTTGCTGTGAATAAACTTATTAGATACGTAAGTAATCCAAGCTATGAGCATTGGAAGGATTTGACTAGGGCTCTTAGGTATTTAAACATACCTTAACTTTTGTATTTCACTTCACAAAATATCCTGCAATATTTGAAGGATATTGTGATGCAAATCTACTAGTGGTTATGTATTTACTATTGGTGGGGCAGTCATATCATGGAAGTCTACAAAGAAAACTTGTATAACTCGATCAACGATGGAATTTGAGTTTATTTCTTTGGTTATAAGCAGGTGAAGAAGCAGAATGACTCCGAAACTTTTTGGAAGACATTCCATATTAGCCTAAACCGGTACTTGCAATAAGTATAAATTGTGATAAAATTGGAAGGGCATAGAACAAAATGTATAATAGTAAGTCTAAAAGTCTAAACATATACGTCATAGACACAATACCATTAAGGAACTGATATCAAATGGTATTATCTCCATATATTATGTGAAATCTAAGGATATTATCTTGGATTTGCTTACGAAAGGCTTACCGAGAGATTAAATATGTTACCTTTTAAAAGAAATGAGATTAAAGCTTATTACATAAGAGTATTTGTAATGGTAACCCTACTTTGTTGACTGGAGATCCTAAGATCTTAATTCAATGGGATAACTAAGTTATGAATATTCAATGAAACACTTAGGAAATTATTCCGACTCATTCCTATGATATTGAAAGTGCTTTCTGCAAAATATTAAAAGGTTAAAATATACTTTTAATGATTTCTACATCTTGAATAAGTCAAGTGGAGTAATGCATAATATTCTAATGGCTTAGGGAATATATTTCAGTGATTACTGTTGTCTTGGTTTACATCAATAGCTAAATGGTTCAATACATCGCCTTCACCAATTAGCTGAGTAAATCTAATAGTATTTCACTAACGAAGATTCAAGGTCGGATGCTACATTTCTTGATACAATGCTGTTCTGCTTTCTCTCTGCAAGTATCTGCATATCATTTGCATAATTAGAATCTTCATTCATGTGGGGGATTGTTGAATCATGAAAAATGTAAAAAGTGACTTTACTATCAACTTCGGTCAAATATTCGGACTTGATCTAATAGTCAAATTATGAAAAAAAATAAACTAATTTGTCTTACTCGTCGAGTAGATGATCGTGATATATTTGGAATCTCAAAATCAATTCCAGATGAATGAGAAATTCTAGTCCAAAGTTGGAAGAAAAAGTTGATTTTTCCGCACCTAAGACCATCGCTTAAGCGATAGCCTAGCGCCAGGGTTTCTACTTTTGACGCTCGAGTGGCGCGCCGCAGTGGGCAAGCGACAGCAAGGGCTGCGACACCTGGTGAAGGTTGTTGAATTTTTGGGCACGTCTCTCAATTCACAACCCCTCATCTTCTATAAATTGGACCAATTGGACGTCATTTAGGCATCAAATTCATATTTTTGAGTCTTGCATAAAATATTCTTGCCAAAACTTTCCAAAACTTTGAATTCAAAGACATTCTTTGTAGGGAGAAAATTCGTTCAAGTTCGTTGTTGCCTTGTAGTTGAAAGTGCTTCTACTACAAGTAAACCGTTATGTCTTGGGAGACAATTGATGTTACTCTGTTAGCACCATGGGTGTTAGCACTTGCCTCGGATCATTCTCTTCTTCTTATTTTGATTCTACCATCTTTTTATTTGTGGTTTAATATTGTTTGCGTTGTTAAACTTGTGCCAAATTATTGTCCACATACAAAATACTATATCCCCATCAGCCACGCCCACGGTAGGCAAGATAACTTGTGCCCACCGTGGGTAAGAGATCATTCTCGTATCTTTATATCATTTATTAAATCTAACAACGGACTAATGGAGCAACAAAAAAGGATTCATGTAGCCAACTCCAAATTTATAGGAAACACGACTTTGTTTTCTGTAGTTATATCTAATTGCATCTTAAGCTGAGAAGTGGATTCTAAATATTTTTGCCATATTCATGACCTAAATAATTGAGAATATATTGAAAGAGGCATCATGAGGATTCAAGCATTCCGATGGAACTTACGGTGATGCAGCTTCTATCCAAGGCATGGGGGAAGGCTTCTCTAGTTACATTGATACTGGCTGCTCTTACTGCCATTTGATATCTAACGAAGGGGTGACCCAGTAGTTGGGAAGCCGTTGGCCTCAAAGATGGTTCCCTTTGCAAGCACAGCCTTATGAAACTTTTTGCATCAGGCGATAGCTGATCAGGAATCTGCGGGATATCCTTGCTGTTTCCTATTTTGAAAATTGCAGCAACCTGGCCAATTCAAGACCAGTAAAACTTATAAAATGTTATGGAAAAAACAATAAACAAAGAAAAGCAGGTGCAGAATTCCTCACGCCTCTCTTGCACAAAAACATCCCCATTGATAAATAATATATATAGCAGGAATTTAAGGGCAACCTGATACCTCGACTATGTATGCCCAATGTACCTTAGTATTAAAAACATTTGAGGTCGAGTGGATAAATGTGTAGTATGTACAAACAATCAAATGCCAGCATCAACGATGCTGACTTTGGTTATGTAACTTAAAATGTCTACCCCTTCATATTGGCCCCATGGTGGTTTTGATGTTGCCATTTCGAGAACTGTGCATCCTAAGCTCCATATATCCACCGGAAAGCTATAACCATTTGTATTCGTTACAACCTGTGAAAGAATACTTATGAATATATACATCATTGTGAAACTCCGCCAACAAAAAAATATGAGTGAGAGTGAGAAAGACACCTCAGGTGCCATCCAATAAGGACTTCCTTTGAAAGATAGCACTGAAGGATAGGAATTTATCTGCCAAATGGAAGCATTAAATTTATGAGTTCAGTGCAAATGATTTTGTTGGGTTTCAGAAAATCGGCTAGCGAATAAAAATTGCAATGTAAACTCCATGATAATATGTATATTACTGTTAAGAGATAAATCTCACATCGAATAACAATAAAAATATAAACCAACATATAAAGGTTTGGACTACTCTACGTAATAAAATTGACATATTAAGATGGAATCTCAAGTCTCTCACGGTGACTCGTTTGAGCAAACCAATCTTGAAATTCGTGTACTCATTTTTTTGAGTTTCGTTGAAGTTTAATGTGTTCCGATACTATATAAAATATATTCTTCTTATTAAGGTTGATATTTTAAAATGGAACTCCTCGGAAAACCAAATTTGACCTAAAACCAGGACAATATATACATCATTTTCCATGTAACATAAAAGGGATCGTCTTTCATTCCAATGACACAACAAGAACCATATATATTCGCCATTATCAAAAAGAATATTTACAAAAAAGGGAGCTGATACATACAGGTTTTGCCATGCCGAAATCAGCAAGTTTGATTTCACCATTGGTACCTACTAATATGTTTGCTCCTTTGATATCTCTGCAGAAGTGATAGTTTTGCATGATTCTGGAATTTCACATGATGATTTAAAGTTTCACAATAGGAGTAACAAAATATCACCTGTGGATTGTATTTTTTCCATGCAAGTAAGCGAGTCCCAAGAGAATTTGCCCAGTGTAATTTTGTATGACAGGCTCAGCAAATGGCCCATATTCTTGCAGTAATTTTTGGATGGAACCCCCCGAAACGTACTCTAAGTAAACAGAGAGTGTTTCTTCACTCTGCATAACAATAAACTATAGATAATGCTGTAGTATGATAACTACAAGGATATGCTTGAAAGACAGGATATTCCTTTATACTTTCTTGTACTGTACAGCCCATTTTTCAACAGAATATGCCAGTCGAACTAGGATAATAATAAACAAGAATGCACATAAGTATTACGCATACACTGATAATTCGAAATAGCACGAATTTAGCTCATACCAGGTCGCTACCATAGTACTGAACAATGTTTACATGTGAAAGCCGACTGAGCAAATCAATCTCCTGCTCGGACAGCCAAAATTGGGAACAGATCAGATGGACCAGAAGGCGTGAACCAAAAATACAAGTACTGTAGATAGTAGGTACTATATAATTGGAGAAAGCTAGGATGTGGATGAACCTGATTCAATTGCTTGAGACATTCTTTGGATAATTGATCATCCGAAACAACCCGGACTTCCTTTATGGCACACATTTGACCGTTCTCACTGCCACGTTTTTAGACGTTTCATTGAACAATAATACTTTATCACGATATAAACAAATTATTGTTGAAGCTTCATTACCAGTTGAATCCGAGATAAACATGACCAAACGTTCCCCTTCCTAGAAGCCTCCCTTTCCTCCATTTTGATGGATTACAACTTGAGGTTTTAGTCATCCCGGGGCTTCTTGGGGTCAGCAACATAGAAGGATTGGCAGGAGAACCAGGTGGAAGGGGTAGCCTATAACATTCACTCTTTCCATCTTCCAGTTTCCTGGTCGGAGAGTCCCTACTAATACCATAACATCGCAGATGAAGAGGTGAGGTAACGTTGGTAGTCCCCTTTGCTCCTTGACTTGGGCTTCGCAACAAAGGACTTAATTTTTTATCTCGAGGTTCTCTGCCATAAATTATGAATTGAACATCCATAAGACTATTTACCAAACTAGATGAGACTAGACAGTGTCCACCTTACTAAACATAAACTTCCAAATCTGATTATGCTCATCGAGATATTCATGTTTAAAGTGACAACTTTTAATAACAATATTCTACAGTTTTTTCTTCCGAAAAAGGTTAATAATTGATATACAGACATATAATTGAACAGAGGTAAAAATAAAGTTTCAAATTAAAGCCTCACTTTTATTGTTCTTTCTCAAGAAATAATCAATTTACAAGTCATTCCAGGAACTAAGTCCCCATTATTTTCAAGAATAAATTGGTACCAAGTTTCAACTTTCATCAATACATACTTTCTTCATAATAAATCTGGACTCCACAACGTGATTCAATCTGCTCAACTCTTTTACGTACTTAAATTCAATGTTAAGACTTCAAATTTAACCGGAAAAATCCAGTCTTAAGAGAGTTTGAAACCAACCTGAAAGCATGATCAACCACAACATGGGCATGGTCACAAGATGATTCGGATGAACCAACACTGGAAACAGAACCCGACCCGGATGCATATCCAGCGACGAGAGCATGATTATGCTCATTCAATGACTCCAAAGGACTGCGCAATGGGTGCCCTCCACCTTGTTTCCCTATAGCAGCAAAATCCCTGCTTTTACTTGGTGAATTTGATGAATCCTTTGAAGAATTCTCATACTTGCTAGCCTTTTTCCCCCACCAGGATGGCATATTTATTCAAGAAAAGAAATGTGAACTTTATATATATCTTGTGCGCATATACATATATGAAAGTGGGGTGAATGAAATTGCAATTGAGGTTTGTGGGTTGAATTTATCCGAGGCGAAATGTAAATGGAGAATAGCTCAAGGAAAAAAGATCCCAAGGGAATTGCTGAGTAGGGGTGGGGTAAGGTGGGGGTGGTGTGTTAGGGGCCGGCGGAGTTCTCAAAAGTTCGATGTCTACATTTACGTGTGCAACCGGTCTCTGAATGCATGCATATTTTTTCCCTTGAAATGAGTTTTTTTGTTTTTTTAAAAAGAAAATGAGTTTTAAAATAGTGATTTTTTTTTAAGGATGTGTAATTAGAAAGAGTGAAAAAAATTTAAATTTGCGTGTAAAATATTTTATCATATGAATGTGGCTAAAAATAAGTTTGAGAAAAAGAAAATTTTGATTTAATAAAAGACAAACATAGGTTAAGTATACCTTACCACCAATCCAACAGCAATAAAGGAAACACATAAATTAATGAATTCGCGATAATTTTTTTCGTACAAAAAGAGAGAGAATAAGGTTATTCATTTAGAAATAATTTCTTAATGTCACAAAAAATATATTTACTTTTAAGTAATTTATCGTCTTGCTATTTTTCGTATTCCTTCGTTCATACGTTTAGATAACTTATCCTTTTTTCTTTTTATGTAGGAACCCGCAGTCGCTACTCGTGAGTGAGCACTGGGTAAACCTCGCTCCATGTGCAATAGCCCGCAATCCACACAGGAGAGATAAACCGCACTAGGCAAGCTCTCTGCGACGGGCTCGACCGAGGAAGTGTTGGCAGGAGATTCGAACTTATCTTTTTACTAGTTTGAACTTTGAATGCACCATTAATTACTTTGTTATCAAAAAATAATTTTATTATTTTCAATTTTCAATTATTTATTTTAAAATTTATTGTAATGTTTATATTTAAATTTACTAAACTATAAACTTTTACACTTTAAAAAAAAAAGCTCAGGTCGTTCCATGAATTTGCTGTCCTTTCGTTGATGGTGCATCAAGCTGTTCTTAAGGGTTCACTTGATCCTCTCCTACGAAAACCAAAAATAAAAAATAAATTACTAGATAGAAATATAAATTTTTAAAAAGTTTATCACTTGCATTTGCCACTTGCAGTAAGTCAATTGGATTTAAATCTTAAAATATTTGCATGTAAAATGACAAGTTATTGAGAAAGTATTATCGTGCATGCCAAAAAGGAGAATAAGTTCCCAAATACATAGGTAATCACCCATGCAACTCGACTATAGACAAAAAGAGAGAGGTCCACCACATCATAGAAAATAAATAATTATTATTATTATTGACAGAAAATATCTTTATCACTTGTTTTTACCGTACAAATCATTCATATCATTTCACTTTTAATATTTGCAGGGATTGAGCAAGGACTACGATCCAATGGAGACATAACTTTGATTTTTTAAAAAAAGTGTAAACTTTTTACAATTTTTTTATATAAATTTTTCATCTTATACTTTGTATATTTAATACAATGAACTATACAAGATTAAGAAATAGAGACATATGATAAAAGATCGTTAATCTTGTGCCTAATCCTATTCAACATATGGTTGTGGATGAAGATATTAAAATTGGACATAGCATTCTTTATTCTATCCAAACAGTCCCTTTTATGTAAAAATATATCAAAGTTAACCTTTAGATCATTCTATAGTTTAGATCAATCAATGCACAATATGACTTTTCCTCAAAATTTACATCACATATTTTGCAAAGAAATTTGGTTGATCGCAAATTATGGGGGATGAAGATTACTTTCAACCACCTGAATATCTATCTTCTCAACTTCCAACTTCTCTCTTGGCATCACTCATCAAAGCCATAAATATGGTTGAACCCAAATACCACTTGTTCTACGTCTTCACCTCCTATCAATTCTCTTATCCCCAATCAAACACAGAATCAGAGCCCACCCCCGTTCATTAGCCAAACCCACCTCAATTGGTCTTCAATCAACCACATAACTGTAATCTTCTAATTAGAAGAGCTTTATGCCTCATTCACCGTCTTTCCAAAAAAAAAAAAAAGGCCCAACGTTCAATGAAGGCAGATGCCTGGACTCCTCATGGGTCTGCCCTTAGATATTTGGACCATTAGATCTTACATTCTTTATGCAAAATGATCATTTTCTTCTGATTCCATCCATTTATTCCACTAAAGAGACGTGTGTTTTGCACATGATATAATTCGGAAGGATAAAAAAATTCAGTTCATTTAGGCTTTATTTTAGCCACCATTTTTCTATGAAAAATGAGTTTTGTAATAATGATTATTTTGATTCCATTGCTGATGTAAGCTCTGTCCATCCCAAGTGCAACACAAATCACGAACTACTTCAAATTAAAATTTCTTGGCATAAAACAAATATTTGAGTTTAAAACATATAAATTAGCCATTTTGGATCTAGGAATCAAATTAACACCATTATTGGAAATTCAATCACCATTTACAATTGGTGTAAGGAAATTTAATTCAATAATTTCACCCCTTTTGGAGAATTTTATGTTGGGCAATTTCACTTCTTGTAGAGAACAGATCAACAATCTCAGATGAACAACAAAGAATAATCAAATGAGAAATGTCAAAAGGAGAAAGTAACCCAAGAGAGCAATAAGGAAGAACACGCCAAATTTAAGTGGAAAAACCCTCTTGTGTAGAGGGGAAAAATCATAGGGCAATTCCAACCAAATCTACTATAATAAACAGAGATTATAACATTCAAGTTTATGCCAAAATATGAATGTAAGTAGATTGAAAAATCAACAACTTCATTCTCTAAGACAAATACAATTCATCACAACACTTAGTAGATGAGGCGCACAAAAAAAAGGAAAAAAATTCTTAGAAAAACTCCAATCTACTCCGTGTGAAAATCACACCTAAAGAATGAAAAGAAAAACTTTTTTTCTTTCTTTTTCTCTTTCGACAGCCTTGTTTCTTCATCTCTGTTCAGTAGCCTTTGTTTTTCTATTTTTCTCAATTGTGCAACCTCGATTTTTCCTTATACTGTGGCATATGTTGCTAAAGACTTATTATAGTAGATTGGGCTCACTATACCTCATGGCTGCAAGTCCATTTAATCATCTCCCCCACCAGCCTACTAAAGAATGAGATTATCCTCTAACAAATTAGTTAAGAGTCCATGTTGGCCAGTCCAACACAAAGCTCAAGTTTTTCTCTTGTCACAACCTTTGTCATCATATCAACTGGATTCTTCTCGGTATGAATCTTTCCTAACAACATAAATAGTTTCACCACTGCTTGTCGTAGTCAATGTTATCTTACTTCAATATGCTTGGTATGAGAATGATAAAAAAAACATTCTTACTTAGGTCTAACGCACTCTGGCTGTTGCAATTAACTTCATACCCATCTTGCATCAAACCTAAATCTTGGAGAAATCGTTTCATCCAAAGCATTTCTTTCACTACTTCAGTTTCTACAATATATTCAACTTTAGTAGTAGATAAGGCAACACACTTTTGTAGTCTTGACTACCATGCGATAGCTCCATTTACAAAAGTAAACAAGAACCTTGAAGTAGATTTTCCACTATCAAGGTCACCTGCAATATCCGTATCTGTAAAGCCCCTCCATAACTGGTTTTGAACATCCAAAAGTCAAGCACATCTTTGAAGTACCTATCAAGTATCTAAAGATCCATTTTATTGCCTCCCTATCTTTATCGGGATTAACTAGAAATCTGCTGACCTCTCCAACTGCATGAGCAATGTTTGGCCATATACAAACTGTAGCATACATCAAACTCCCAACCGTAGAAAAATAAGGAATTTCTATCATTCTTTATTTATCTTCATTCCTAAAAGGACAACTCACCTTACTCAGTTTGAAGTGACTACCAAGTAGGTTCCCAACTAGTTTAGCATTCTTCATGTTAAATCCTTCTAGCACTCTTTCTACATATTTCTCCTGTGATAGCCATAACGTTTGGGCTTTCCTATATGACAAATATGCATCTTCGAAATTTGTCATACTAGTCCAAGATCCTTCATGTCAAATGACTTGAAAAAATCTACTTTCGAACTGTGAATCAACATAACATCTTGCCCTACTATCAATATGTCATACTATCAATATGCCATCTACATATAGTGAAGGATGATGAAGTTACCACCATGGAACTCTCTAACATAAAAACAATAATCTGCATCTATCCTGGTATAACTAGACCCACCATAAAGGAATCAAACTTCTTATACCACTCTCTTGGGCCCTGTTCCAACCTATACAAACTCGTTTTCAACCTGCAAACCATGTGTTCATTTTCTCTTACTTCAAATTCCTCTGATTGAACCATGTAGATTTCTTCATCCAAATCACCATAGAGAAATGCGATCTTTACATCTAATTACGCGGGCTCAAGATCCAAACTAGCTACTAAACCCAAAACCACTTGAACGAAAGTCATTTTGACAATAGGAGAGAATATCTCATTCGAATTTCTTCTGAACGAAGCCCTTCACCACCAATCGAGATTTATATTTCACTAGCTTTCTACCATCTTTCTTCAACTTGAGCAACCATTTATTTTTCAATGCATTTTTGCCTTTAGAAAACTCTACTAGTTTATAAGTGTTATTCTTATGCAAAGAATTCATCTTTTCCTACATATCCTTCACCCAACTCTGCTTATCCTTATGAGATTGTACCTCATGAAAGATTTTTGGCTCTTCTTAGTTACCAACACATAATCTGATATAGGATACCTGGTTGATAGATGATGCTCTTTGGTAGACCTTATAACCTGAGGTTCAGTTATAGTAGGTTGCTCCCCTAATCAAAATCCTTTGGATCAATTTAATCAACCCCTTTTGGCTCATCCGTATCACTATACACGTGCATTCGACCCCTTGAGTGGCACTTTCTAGAGGCAAAGAGATAGGTGTAAGGTCAATGAAACCCTTAAAAACACTTCTTTGATTCCCAGATTTCTTGAAATCTGCTAACTTATGATTTTCATGAAAAATCAAATCTCTCCTTCTAATTATTTTCTTATTTCTAGATCACAGTCTATACCCAAATTCTACATCTCTGTAGCCAATAAAAATGCAAGCACTACCTTTATCATCTAGTTTCAAACGTAGTACCTTAGACACGTGTGTAAGCCTTGCACCCAAAAACCATCAGGTTAGAAAAAGAAACATCCTTTCCTATCAACACATTTTTAGAAATCTCAAAACCCAAAGGAACTAACGTAGACCTATTGATTAGGTAGCATGTTGTACAAATATCTTTACCTCAAAATGACTTAGGTAAACCAGTCATCCTTAACATGCTTCTAACCTTTTCTACATTGGTGTGGTTCATTCTCTTTGCCACGCCATTGTGTTGTGGGGTATTAGGAACTATCTTCTCATGTCTAATACCATGCTCTAAGTAGTAATCTTCAAAAGCTTTAAACGTATATTTACCTACTTTATGAGTCCGAAGACACTTCAAAACCTTCACACTTTTATGTTCCACCATGGCATGAAACTTCTTGATGTGCTAAAAAATCTGGTCATTTGATCTCAAGTAAAATACCCACAACTTTTGTGAAATATCATAAGTAAAAGTAAGAAAATATTTATTGCAACCTAAGAACTCTACATCAACTTGGATTACAAATATCAAAATAAACCAAATCTAAAATATTGGGTTTTCTACTAGAGGACTCCTGAAGGGAGACTCTATGCTATTTACCAAGTAAATAATAATCACATGAGTTTAGTGATGTCCCATTGGTAAAAGGAATAAAGGATTTCCTTACCAAAATCTATAATCTTTTCTAGCTCATGTGAGCTGGCCGCTTGTGCCACAAGTCTGATGAAGAATCACTTTCAATTGTATTCACGGCTTAACTACACACCGTTACTTGTATCTTGTAAAGTGTGCAACAAACCTTTTCTCTAGCAAATACCATCGACCCCATTATTATTTTTCATCTTCCACTGCCAAAATAACTATCATACCCCATTTCATCAAATGCATGTGTAGATAGCAAATTCAAACGCATGTCTGAAACATGTCGTACATTCTTCAATGCCAAGTTGCATCCAATATCTGTATGAAGACAAATTCATCAATTCCCACAATGCTGGCACAACTGTCATTGCCCATCTTCACCCTGCCAAAGTTACCTGATTTGTACGAAGTGAAGAGCTCTCACCTTGAAGTAACATGGCAAGGAGCCATTGAGTCATTAACCCACTCAACCAGCTGATTTGAAACATGACAACACTTCTCATCTTCTGAAGAAAAAACTATTGCTACTAGTTCCTCATCTAAAGTGCTAGCCGCAGTATTCTGAACAATCTTTTCAAAATTTTTCTCCTCTTTCAATTTTTTCCAAGAATTGCAATGTTTCTTTATATGACCATCTTTATCACAATAAATATATCTAACATTTTCTCTCGCCTTTGACTGGCTTCTGAAGTTACCACATCCCTTAGGACCTTTGTTCTTACACTTTCCTCTATTCTTTGTAGTAAGAGCATGCGCATCAATCATACCTAAGTCTTTTCTTCTTATTTCTTCATTAAAAAATCCATCTTTATGCACACCGTTCGAAGTAGAGTTACTAAGCTATACCTCCAGAGTCTCCCAACTATAAGATAATAAACTCAAAAGTAATAGTGCTTAAATATCATCATCTAACACTATTTTCATTGTGGTCAACTGATTTACTAAGTTTTTGAATTCACTCAAATCTTCAGTAACTAATTTCTCTCCTTCGTCTTTAGATTCACAAGCTTTCTAATAGCAAAAGCTTTACTTTGAGTCATCTTTTTCTCATGGAAACCCTCTAGTTTTCCCCGAAGGCTATAGGCATCTGTCTCTTAAGATATATGATTGAATACGTTAAGATCAACCCACTGTCTAATATACCTAATGGATTTCCTATTCATTCTCTTACAGTCACTATTATTCATATTTCTTGGCTTAGCACTAGCACCTTCAATGGGTTTATGTAAAATCCTTACAATAAAAGATATCCTCCATGATAGGATTCCAAATAGAATAATTTGAAGTATTCTCCATTTACTCCTGCAATAGAACTACACCTACATAACCTTAGCTATGATACCACTTTATTATGTATGCAGTTCAATATGGTATTGTTACAATGTGTACTTTTGTATGTCGATAATATTCACGAAAATAATAAAAATGAAAAGAAGTTCAATAGGAACACTCAAAACAAGAAGAAAACAAATTCCAAGATGAGGTGCAAATAAATCAAATGTCCACTTACTTATTAAACACCAAAACTCTTTAATTTAATAGGAGGAAAAGAAGAAAGACAAATAGTAGTAAAAAAAATGCAACATTTTGTTCTTAATCATCAAACAGAAAGCTTCTCACTTGTACTCTAACACTTCATAATAAAGCGAGCCCAGCATACAAAAATAAAAATGCATTATTCAATTAATGGTGATAAGATTTGAACACTGAAGTTAACTGCATAAATGAATATCGAAAATCCGGTTGCTTATCTACTCAAAACAGGAAGCATATGTATCACCTACAAAACTACAGAGTTTTCTGAGTAAAATCACTCGAGAGTGGGAATTTCGTTGAAAGCATGAACACTAAGCAATTATAAGGACGGTACAAAATAGGTGTAATATAAGTAATGACAGAATTAACTCGTACTTTTGAAAGAAGTTTGCCAAATGAATTGCAAGAGAAGCTGGAATTCAGAAGCTAAACGAACTATAAAATAGGAACTCTAAAAGATTAAAGGAACATATCAGATATCACTTTTAATTTTAGATAACAATTTAGTCCATCTAAAAACTGCATGGGTGTTGGGTTTTTTTATACCCAATAAATTTGGGTGATGATGAAAAATAGTTGTCGAAAATTTATCGACACCAGAAA
>CAIGRP010007513.1:0-13559 GCA_903798385.1 Fraxinus cuspidata
TTAAACCTCAATTCATTTAAAATAAAAATAATTACTCCAATTTAACGGTATGAATAAGTGTAGAAAATACACTTATCAGGTAACTAGAAAGAATTTTGAAAATATCACAAAACTTAGTGCAGATTATCTAACACTTCCATGTAAAGTTTTACAAAATATTGCACATGTGATTCCGTCTCGAAAGGGTCATCGAGACGAGGTAGACTTTTTTGATCTTTTTGTACTCGATTCATTTCTTGTTCGGCGAAAAACTCGATTTTCCAACTATCGCATTAGTTCTCGTGAAACTTGTGCATTCCGCACAACATCTTAAAGTTTTGCCTTACGGAATGCTTCTTACAAAATTTTTGAACATTTTGACATCCCACTTCACGATGAGACTTTTGTTAAACTTCGCCCTATCGACACTATCAAGATTCAAATCCTTAAAAGAATGAAAATAGTAAAAGAACATGGTTAATTAGTGGCACAAACAAAAGGGTTTGACCCCACCTCGGGTCCATCGACTCTACCTTTTAAAGGTGATGATGAAAAATGCTGATATACCGCAAGTTGCGCACCCTCCTCACGATGTTCCTGCTTCTAGTGCTCCTTGCTCTTCATCTGGTGGATTCACATTTACCAAGGATCATTACAACCTCCTCAATGGCCTATTGATTTTCTTACATCTTTAATGGATGGACTTGGCGGGATGCTTCGGGAGTTGCAAGTCCAGCAGGACACTATTCGAGCTCAATATGATGTCATTCAAGCACAGCTCGCGAACATACAGGCTCAACAGAGCGCTTTCTACGCTCACATCTATGCACTTTTTCCTTCACCGCCTCATCCGAAGCCGTAGATCTCGATTTTGTTGATTGTCTTTATTATAACTTATCCAAAATCTCTATGTTTAGCTTCTTTTGTTTTGAACATTATTGTCTATTGTTATTTTTCTCTATGATCAATGCTGTGGTTATTTTGTTCCATGTTTGGCCTTATGCTTTTTATTTATGCCAAAAGGAGGAAAGTGAGATGGAGATGATTATGCATGATTCATTTTTACAATAATATGCTTAGAGTAAATGAAAAAATGGGAAAGAGAGAAACTCATGCTTTGAATACATGGTTATCGATTTGTAAAAGATAGGGGAATACAAATTGTATGATATATAATTAATCATATTCTGTAAATTATCTTGTTTGTCATAATCAAAAGGAGGAAAATTGTTGACATATGGTTGATTTCGAGTTTTGATTATAATAAACAAATTATTCTTATCTCTAACATTAGATTAAAATCAGATTTTAATCTAAGTCAAAATCGACCAATAGTTGACCTATGGTTGATTTTGAGTTGTGATTATAACAAACAAATTGTTCTTATCTCTAACATTTATATTCGATTCTTCATTGTTACATGTTGCAAACATGATGGAAATCGAGAACTCGCGTCAAAACAATCGGAGACAAATCAAACACTCGCACCAAATTCAAAATCGAGCAACAAATCGTGCACTCGCGCTAAATCAATCGAAGACATTAGACCTAAATAATTTTAATCCATATGTAAAGGTAAAACGCCATGATTCTTAGTAATGAATCACTACAAGCTCGTACATCAAATTTTTATGTACAAGATAAACTTTTTACAAAAACGCTTGCATAGAAAATTATTTTCGATATGAAAAAAAACTTCACTTGACTTTTGAATTTTTCACCAATAACTTATTTTGAAAAGTTAAGTGAATATGTTCCTTAAGTATGTACACTTGCAAATATAATCAAGAAAATAGTAAACCAAAGATTTCTACTCTGGCGAACGTCTGATAAGTCTGGCCGACGTCCGGTGACCCAACGGTCAAAATTTTAACCGTTTTGATTTCGACGTTCAACGACTAGTTCAGTCATCTGATACAGTGACGGACGTCCTGTAGGGGTCTCCGGTTAGGTAGAACTTTTGACGTTTTAACTGCGATAAATACCACTTTACTTTACATTCAAAAACACACATTAAGAGCATTCGAATGAGATTCTTTTGAACAAAATTACATTGATTTCTCATATCATATATTATCAAATCAATTTAGTGTTGAAATTTTTTTGATTAAATTATTTCTTGAAAATCATTCTATACATCAAAGTTTTTCATACCTAACACTTGAACTTCATTTATTGCTATCTATTAAAGTATTAGAGTATTTCTCTCGGTACTTAATTGTGATCATATCATTTATTAAGAAAAGAGTTTCAATTTGTAAATTCAATTCTCTTTAAACTTGTGGGTCGTGTTGAGGTCCCATAAAGCTTAACGTTGTATAATGATCGATGCTCCTTATNTATTAGAGTATTTCTCTCGGTACTTAATTGTGATCATATCATTTATTAAGAAAAGAGTTTCAATTTGTAAATTCAATTCTCTTTAAACTTGTGGGTCGTGTTGAGGTCCCATAAAGCTCAACGTTGTATAATGATCGATGCTCCTTATTTGTAAGTCACCAAAAGCTTTGTAAAAGGTTGGATTACACCACAAGTCAATCAACATAGTGAAATTGGCTTTGCCCGTGCCGAAAATCTTGGTAACGAAGGACGTATATCATTGCGTTGGATCAAACTTCCATAATTATATTGTTTGCATTCTCTATCCCTCTTTACTTATTACTTTAATATTCATGTTTTTTATTTGAATTAATTTATCATTATTGCTATCTATTAAAGTATTAGAATATTTCTCTCGATACTTAATTGTGATCATATCATTTATTAAGAAAAGAGTTTCAATTTGTAAATTCAATTCTCTTTAAACTTGTGGGTCGTGTTGAGGTCCCATAAAGCTTAACGTTGTATAATGATCGATGCTCCTTATTTGTAAGTCACCAAAAGCTTTGTAAAAGGATGGATTACACCACAAGTCAATCAACATAGTGAAATTGGCTTTGCCCGTGCTGAAAATCTTGGTAACGAAGGACGTATATTATTGCGTTGGATCAAACTTCCATAATTATATTGTTTGTATTCTCTATCCCCCTTTACTTATTACTTTAATATTCGTGTTTTTTATTTGAATTAATTTATCTAGTTATTACGTGCTTAATTTTAGGTTAATTTTTCGAAAAAAATTTAAAAATCAATTCACCTCCCTCTTGGTCAACTATTCTTGAGCTATCACCTCTCCACACTAGGAACACAAGTCGCGTACTGAGGCTGAATTGATAGCCTTTCAAAATCAATCACATCTTTAAATCCCTCTCACTTTAAATCGAGCTACTCTTTGCCCTCCTATATGTCTTACTTAATTCCTTCCTCGTCTCTTGCATAGATGTGAAATGGACCACTAAATGCATTTGAAGGTGGGTAGGAGTATAGAACAAGGGACCATTCAGAAACTTTTATTTCGCCATCTACTTTGCCAATAGATATTAATGAGTGGGATACCTTTTACCAAATACAACAAATAGGTCAAAATCAAAGACCCCACCCCCACCCCTTTCTTAGAATATACTAGGGTCATCAAAGAATGGAACTGCTTTGGGCCAAACTGGTATATAAGTTGAGGTCACTTTAGGAACCACTGCATGTCACTTCTGTTTACCCTTTTCATATTTTCACCAGCAATGTCTTTTTCCTTCTGTTAAATTATCTTTCTATTTGGTTAAATATTGTTCTATGTAAATAATTTTAAATATAGTCAGACGGATACGAGATAAATGACTCTTTCTTCTACTCATTAACTTGAAATCTTCTAACTACTTAGTTTTTTACATTCTAGTTTTATTAATGGAAGGTTAATTCAGATGTCTTCCATTCGGTCTGTATTAATACATACTCTTCTTCTTAAAAGGTTGATAATTATCATCTTCTTCTTCTTCTTCTTCTTAATTAACATTTTGGTGTATAAAAAAAGCTTTTTAACTCTCCTCCACATTGTATCATTTGATTGTGTATACTTTTCACTTATTTTATTATGGGTTATTAGCACAAAACGTTCTATAAGTACCGAGTTCATTGTGCAAAACGTTTCAACATTGAATTTTTTTTGTATTTCCACCCATATTCAACATTTCATTGCAAAAACCATCATTTTCATCCAATTTCTCAACAAAAAATTGAAAATGATCAATATACCCTCATATTTAAATTTAAAAAAAAAAATAAAGAACTAATTGTAACTATAGTCCCAAATTTTTTAAAAAATTGGGATCAAGTCCCCAAAAATTATTTAAAAAATTACAAATAAAATAAAAAAATTGCCTACCCCCTTTCCACCATTGCCACTAACTGCTATATTATTGAGATTCAATGAAAAATTCGAAAAATGGGTTTCTAAAAAATTACACGTCCAATATACATGTGTGTATTAGATTAAATAATAAACGGAAAATAAAAAATTCGTATAAATCGCATAAGCCAAAAGGTTAAAACTTTGGAGATCCTAAATCAGAAATTTAGGGAATAACAACATTCACTTTCCTATTACTAATTGCAAGTGCTTAATTTCATTCAGGCAAGCACAACTCTTAGGTTCTCTGTAGTTGATTAAGCTATCAGAAATGCAAAATGCACAATTGAAATGTAAATTGAAGGACAGGAAACCCGAAATTGAAATTTCGAATTGAGGTTTAATTGCTTCTAATCGGCGCCCATGAGTCGTCAAACAAAGCCCTCGGAGCATCCATGGTTAATTGATTAAAGAGATAGAACCTCAAATGATAATAATAGGAATAAAAAAAATTACCTCAACCGCGTAAAATACATAGGCGTCGTCGATCGCGGCTTGGCCATTTACGGTGGTGGGTGTTGTCCCATTTTCTTTGGTGGTTAGGGCGTCTATGAAACCCTTTTTCGGCTACCAAAATTAGCGAATAATGATTTGAATTATTTATATTGGTTAAAATCGTAGTCTAATGAAACCATTTTTTTTCCCACCATCTTCGCCGCCTTGTGTATTCCTGGTTCCAGTTTAGATTTCAATTTTAGTTTACTTGGGATTAATTTGAGTTTGATTGTTGTATAATTGTTTTGTGTTTCATGGGTTTCCAGTTTTAATTGATATTAGCTATTTTGGAGTCGAAATTCTGTCATTTTAGTTGGTTATACGGCTTTTATATTGAATGGAGGTGGTGAGAAGACGTGGCAGTGGGAACAGAAAAAAGGCAATTTTTTTTTTCACTTTCATTTTCAATTTTTTAATAATTTATTTGAGACTCATTTACATTTTCTTTTAATAAATTTAAAACTTTGATTGCAATCAGTTCTTTATTTTTCTTTTATTTTTTTGCTTTATTTGAATAAGATGATATATTTGTCATTTCACAACTTTTTATTGAGAAATTGGATAAAATTGATGTTTTGCGAAATCAAAAGTGTAATTATAATTGAAAATGTTAAAAATGAAAGGTAATGATATTTTTCACAATAATTGTGAAAGGTATGGACGTTGTGTGCAAATCATCATTTTATAGTGTCTTCACATCGAACAAACCAAGCCTTTGTTTGGTTTTGCTTAAAATCAAGGTTTTAATTTAAATCAAAGTCAATTATTAATTTTAAACACATATTTTATGAGATTCACAACTTTTCAACCCACACATTTGACCAATTTTTAACAAAATTTACTAAAAATCTGATTTTAATTCTCATCAAATAGAGGCTTGAACTTGAACAATAATGAAATACATTATTCAGTTGAAACCCGCAAGCATACATGATCGTTGACAAGTAATAATAAAGTGAGTTGTGAGCTATCGTCTCATGAGGAATAATATTTAATTCAGGTTCACTAGTTACTACTAAATTCGATATTTGTGACAAATAGGTGATTTTGTGGTATTTATACTAATTCGAAACTGAAAAAACAATAAAAAAATGTTTTGTCAGATATGTGAACGTCTGTATTGGATTTTGAGTCCCCCTATTGCCATTTTAATTCTTGATTCGTAATCTAGTCAATTTCATACATTCATGACAATCGATAAAACTAATGTATTTTATTCTCTTTTTCAAGACAAATTAAGTCTATTCTAATCACGATTCGGTCTTATTCGTATTCTAAATCCTTGTGACCAAAATGCATTAAAATTTAGATTATATATGTGATTGCGTATGCGATAAAAATTATTTTTAATTATATCTACATATGTTAATTTTGTCACATTCTAAATTTATTGTGAGTCCATCAACACTACAATAAGCAATTAATTATTCAATTGGTGGCCAATTAATTAAATAATGTAATGAGTTTGCAAAATCATTTAAGAAAATCAAAAAATAATCAAATTACTAGTCTCAAATCAAAACAAATATACAATAGGGTTCATCATTCATCCAATACAATAAAAAAACTAGTATATCATTCTAATGATTAAATTATACATTGGAAAGAATCACCCAGAAAGAAAAAACAATGAAGGAAGTGGAAAAATCCATTTTCTTAATTTGAATCTTGAAAATGGATGAATATTATTCAATAATCTTGTGTAATCCGTTTTAATCTTGATTCTTACTCTCGTTCTTGAATGATTTTATGACATGGATTTAATTTTTGAGAAGTGAGAGAGAGCTCCTCCAATGGCTACCCCTATATATCTATATGATGAAATTATGTTAAGATTCACGTCCAAATTACCTTAAAAAAGAATTTCAATCAAATAAGGAAAATTGAATTCACATGCCTGATTTTGTTTGTGCACAGTTTTTAATATTTTTGTCATAAATTTTCATCCCGATATCCGATTGAAGTGATCCAAAGTGCGTTGAAAAGCTAAGTCAAATGGATACAATTATTCTAGAATTAGAATATTTCCCATTCAAACGTTTACTATTCCACAAATAAGTCTCAAATTCTGGTTGAAAATTTAGAAAATGTCTTGTATAGTTGAAAATTGATTTATAACGATCATTTGATTATATTTTATTCCTTTTTGACTTCTTATCACATCCTATTGACACCTAACACTCTCAAATCTTCATCGTGAAATCCGTCACAACTTTTAAATATTTGCACTTTAGTCCCTATATTTTGAATTTGCTTCATTTAAGCAATTTTCTCTTGTAGTCTTGTTCCTTTATCTTTTAATTGTATCCAATTAAATTCTTGACATTTTCAATCTTCATTTTGTTGGTCTTCTCATCTATGGATTGTTTGCAATTTATTTCCCGACTTTTGGATTTCGCCAATTTTTCACCATTTTTGTATTCTTTTCTCAAATTCTTAATCAAGCATCGAGTTTTACCTACAATATGCAATATAACACAAGTTAGATAATATTTTATCCAAAGAACAATACATTACAATTAAGTTTGATTTCAATTAAGAAAACTTTGGTCAATTCTATTAACAATAATCAAGGACGTGTCAGTCAATAAATGATAATTATTTTTTTCGATTTTTTCTAACGAGAGGACGGTATTGTTAATAAGTAATAAAATAGTAAGTAGATTATCGTCTACGAGAATTGAGTATTAACTAAAACTAGCTCCAACAAAACACATACAATTAAGATTAGAATTTTGAGTTCGATTTTTCTAATTAACAACTAAACTATTTAATTTAATATTAATAGAGAAAGAAAATATTGATATAGAAATTAATTAAGAAAATAGTTATATGTCCCCATTTCACTAATTAAATCGAATACAAAGTATTGACGTCAACTCTCGTGTACTAATTATCTTATTTATCAAACTTTCCTCTATCGGTTACTAGTTTCACAAAAATGATACATGAGAACATATGACAATGTACATGCGATACCACCAAGTGTTTTAGATCGTTGACAAGTAATAATGTGATGTGTTAAGTATCATCCCACATGAAATAACTCTTTGTTTACATTAATGTATTGGACTTATGAAATCACCTATTGTTGTTCTTTTTCCAATTCTTATTTAATTAGTGATATTTATGCATTCATGACAATTAATAATCCATTGATATCTAAACATCTCTTCTGAGGTAAATAAAACATATTCTAAGTACAATCCGATCATATTTCTATTGATAAGTGTATTTTATACGCTTATCCGGACTTTTATTCTTATATAATTATAAGTAAATTGAGCAAATATCTATTTAATTTGTGTAAATTATATTAATTGTAGGAAAAATCCTAATTTGAATGCAATTAGTGTGAAAACTGCTATTTGAAACTTAATTGGAGTTGATTTGAAATAATTGAAAATTAACCGAATTGCAAGTTATCAATTGAAAATATTAATGGAGCATTCAATAAAAATTCATAAGTTTCGAAAGTTAAATTCAACATTTGAAAAGTTAGAAATTAAATTACAAACTTCCGAAACTTGCATCAGATCAATTATTGATAATTTTGGGATAAAGAGGACTTAATTACAAATATTAGAATATGGATAACTAAAGTTACATGAGAAAAATGGAATTGTTTCCTTTCATTTTTTAAACTTAGTGTGAAATCAAATTTCACAAGGATTTTGATTAAATCTTTTTCTACGAAAGAAAAATTGTAGCGAAGGTCCCACACCTTTCAATTTGTTGCAGATTACACCTTAACCTTTATTTTTCTGCCCGCCATCCCAAACCTTTAACTTACACTACAGTTGTAGTCCATTTGATAGATTCCGCCACTTATCCATTAGTCAACCAAAAAATAATGTTTTTACTCAACGGGAAAAATTAAGTAAAGGGTAAAATGATAATTTTATAGTTTTTATAATAAAAAAATAAATAAAAATAAAATAAATGAACTTCGTCTTTTTCCACCCCCAAAAGGAATATAAATATTTTCAAGAAATCAATCGGAAGTATTAATGACACATTCGATAAAATTTCATAAGTTTTGTGAGTTAAATTCGATATTTGAAAAGTTTTGAGATTTAATTACAAATTTTTAGAATATACATCGGATCAATTATTAATGATTAGAAAATGGAATTGTTTCCTTTCATTTCTCAATCTCTATGAGAAACGACAAGGATTTTGACTAAATTTTGTTCTATAAAGGAAAAGCGAAGGTCCTAGACTTTTCAATTTGATGCAGATTTCACCTTAACATTTTATTTTTTTGTCTATCGTCCCAAATCTTTAACTTCCACACCAGTCGGAGTACATTTGAGAGATTTCGTCCATTTATCCGTGAGTCAGCCCAAAAACTAATACTTCGACTCGACTTGAAAAATTAAGTAAAGAGTAAAATGACAAATATATTTTTCTATAAGAAAATAATTAAATAAAAAAATAAATGAGCTCCATCTCAACCCCCAACCCCAAAATATAAATAAGAACACAGTAATCGTCGACCATCGACGCCCATCCACACGCCGCCAAATTGCAACGCACCGCATCGCCTTTGGTTTGAATCTGAAAATTGTGAAAATTTCGTTTTAAAATCAATGAAGACAACATAAAACAAATATAAATCAATAAATGTGAGCACTTTTTGTATTGGCAGCATCAAAATGAAGGCAAGAACCAAACATATAGGCACAACTAAACAAACCCAAACAATTACCGCTGTAAACACATACACATGTATGCATCCATAGAGAAAAAAATAGAGAATTGAAGACATGGAAAGAATTCAAGGATCTTTCTAGAGTAAAAAATGGGTCGTATTTCTTTCTCTTTCATAAATTTCAAAAAAGCAATTGAAGGGGGGAGGGGGATGAGAGTAAACAGTAAATTGAGTTTGGTTTTGATTTTGGGATGGGGGTGGGGGTATGGGGTTCCGAAAAGATGAAATTCTTTTAGGGTCTATTTGAGTCACATTATGTTGGAAGAATGTATTCTGAAACAGTAAATTGATGGAGAATGCGTTGAAAAAGAAAGAAAAGTTATTGATGCGATATAAAATATTATTTTATTGAAAAATGTGTGGTTAAAAATGAGTAGAAAAATGAGAATGAAAAAAATATTATGTACCAAACAAGGGCTTAATTGTATTATTATAGAACATGTAACTTTATGATTTTACACTTTAGTTAATTTATCAAGTTTAGTCAAAGTATTAATTTTTGGGTTGACTAACAGTTGAGTAGCGGAATCTGTCAATGGACTCCGACTACAATCAAATTGAAAGATTTAGGACTACGATCACAAAAATAAAATGTTAAGATGTAATATGCAGCAAATTGAAAGGTTTAAGACCTCAGTTGCAATTTTTCCTTCTATAAATACATATATTAGTCCAAAAATTGAAAAGATTTATAAAATTTCATTACACACATATATTCAAGTCAAGACTTGTAGAATTTCGTTATATACATATATTCAAGTCGAGTCTTGTGGAGATTCACTATACATATATTATACAAGCCACAAAAGGAATGAAAGATTAAGAAATTAATCAAGAAACTAAGGTTTCAAGCTTTTACAAGAATAATGCAGATTCTTGGTACAAGATCTTCATATTTTTTTCATTGTTCCATAAAATTCGATGATATACTTTAATTCTTTCTTTTTTCATTTTTCTTCCATGATGTGTAATTAAATATTTAGTGAGTATTATTGATTGCAACCTAGTTTTGAACATTAATTTTAATTAAAAAGTTTTAAATATTCAATTGATACTCTGAATTATTTTTATTTCTAGTCTAAAGCACACCAGCTACCATATCAGAAGTTAAACTTTAAAGTAAAACAACCATTGAAGCTGATACACTCTGATGTGTTTGGACCTATCGTACAACCATCAATTCAAGAGATGTACTACAGAGTGACATTCAACGATGACTTCTAAATGCACGTTTTCTTTATAAAAAGAAAAAAAATGAGATATTTATAAAATTTAAGGAGTTTAAAGAAAATATATAAGGTAAAGTTGAAAATAAGATTCAATGTCTAAGCACAGATAACATGGGAGAGTATACATCAGGAAAAATTTTCCAATATTTACGAGAACATAAGATACATCATCAATGACATGTCCAAACACACCACCACAAAATGCTATAGCAAAGAGAAATAATAGAAACCTTGTAGAAACCTATCTGAGCATTCTACATGCAAAGAATGTGCCAAAAAAGTTTTGAGCATAATGTTTAAGGACAACAACACATGTAACTGACAAGCTACTGCAATTGAATCTAGGCTTTATGTCATCCTTTAAGAAACTGTGGAAAACTAAACCAAGAGTTAGTCACTTTCGAGTCTTTGGCTGCGTCTGTTATGTGTTTGTTCCTAATCATTTAAAAAGTAAGTTTAATAAGAAGGTAATCATTTATATATTTGTGGGATACAATAGCCAAAGAAAAAAGATGTAGATGACGCGACCCTACAAGCGATAGTTGTTATACATTGAGGAGTGTGGTGTTTGACGAGGTATCTAAATGGTAGACACTGCAGAGGCTGGAAATGTTAGATTCAAAGGAATGAAAGATAAATTTCAAGAGATTGCAGAAGTACAAGAAGCCGTGAAAATTCTTAGCAGATTAGTGTGCATCAGACAACACTAGATGAGAGTATGCCAAGCCAACAAGAGGATGAGGTGTGAACGAGTCCACAACGACAATTAAGAAAATCAACCAGATAGAGAAAATCTAACCTCAAGCATGCTAGTGCATCAGTAGAAGAAGAAAAGAGTGCCAAGAGACATTGAAGAAGCAATCCAACACAAGGAGTAAAGGCAATGGAAAAAGAGTTCACTGTTCTAAGGCAAAATGAGACTTGGAATTTGATGTTAAAACCTGATGGAGTAAAGTCTACATCCTGCAAATGAGTATACAAAGTAAAGAAGCGTCATGGTGGATCAATAGAAAGATACAAAACTCGATTAGTAGCTCGTGAATTTTCACAGTAATATGGACATGACTTTGATGAAACCTCTAGTCCAGTAGCAAAGATCACCATAGTACGAGTGCTACTAGTATTGGCAACGAGTAAGTCTTGGAAGCCATAACATATGGACATGAAAAATATGTTTCTCCATCAATAACTTAATTGAGACATATACATGGAGCAACCAAAATTATTCAAGAACAAGGAAAAGCTATGGGTTAAAGCAAACATCATGAGCATGGTATGGTAATATAATCGAATTTTTAGTTCAAAGAGGATACTTGGTAGCACCGACAGATTCAAGCATATTCATCAAACTTCAATATGAAAAACAAACAATAGTGCTAGTGTATATGGATGATCTCATCATTACTTGAGACAGTGAAGATGAAATTCAGCAAACCAAAAGAAAACATCGGTGAGATTCCAAATGAAAGAGCTTCGAGAGCTAAATCATTTTCCGAGACTTAATATTGAAAAAACAAAATAAGGGTTTATTCTTGTGCCAACATAAGTATGGCAGAGCCTCTTACAAAAGTATGGGATGATCGATTGCATGATCTTCATTGACTAGTAAGCTATGAAGTAAAATTATATAGCGATAACCAATTAGTTGCCTGCATGGCAGAAAATATAGTGTGCCACGCAATAACTAAGCATACCAAAGTGCACTATCACTTCATTATAGAAATGTTGCTTAAAGGGGAAATCGACTTAGAGCACGTGAACACAGAAGAACAAGTAGCAGACATATTGACAAAGAGAATAAGCGTCTCAAAATTTTCTGAATTTCCAAGCATAATTGGGGATTATAAGGAGAAGAATTAAATCGAAGAGTCAGTATTGAATGAGAGAATTGAAGATACAACACCGCCTCACAAAGAAATTTCCAGAAATTTCTAGTTTTAAGGCTGCCCCACTGCTATAATTAGAAAATTATGTAGAAAATAAATTGTTGTTAAGTGCACCAAAATTTGGAAAAAATCTAGAATCATCCAAATACATAACAATTGCTTCATCAATTGACATGAGTAGAAGAAACTAGAATGCTTTATTTCCACCACCATATAAAATTGTGTACAAGAAAAAGTCATCGACATTTTTATCTATAAATGGTGGTTGTATGTGTTGTATATGTATACATTGAGAGAAAGTGATAAGAGGAGAGCAAAATTTGATATTGTGAGATAAATTATTAAAAGTGTAAGGAATGTATGAAAAGTTAATAAAGTGATAAAAATAGAGAAAGGAGGTGAGGCTGTCGCAAGTGAGTACTAGTGCAGTGAAGTCATGCTCCTTTTGGGTAAATTAAATTGTATTAGAAACTCCTGCTAAAAAATAAAATTATTTCCTTTGGTGTTTAAACTCAAAATTGGTAATGTCGGTGGCCACTCAATCGGACTTAAGTCAGCCAAGCTTGGTGAAAAGCTTTGTGAATCTCAACGGAGTCCTAAATAACACAATTTTTGTGAACACTTCTACCAAGTCTTTATACCTGATGGACGAAAGTCTTGCATTCAGAGTTCTTCAATCTTTCCTTGCCATCTCTCTTGTGCAAAGGACACTGATATTGGTGTCAAGTTAAGATGCAATTTGTGCCACACAACATGCCATAAAAGTAGTCAAAATAAGAAATTAAACACGTTTTCATTATTTAGAAAAGAAAGGGATGTTATTTTAGCAATCAAGCCATCGTCAGATTCAGATAACAATCAAATTTTTAGCATATTTTGTAAAAGTTAATGGAACGTGTAGTTCAAAAATTATGGATCTCATGAAATATATTATTAAAATTAATTGTGAACTTTAACTTATATTTTAATCAACTTTT
>CAIGRP010007514.1:0-34359 GCA_903798385.1 Fraxinus cuspidata
TTTTATATTTCTTATTTATTATCCGAATTTTGCTAGGGTTTTATTATTTAAAGTATTGTAAGCCCTTTGAGGCCGCATTTTTTTGAATTGAATAAAAGTTTCTCGTGAATTTCTCATCTTTGTGAGATTGTTCATCTTTCCTATTACCTTCCGCTACGTCAGTTGTTCACCGTTGTTGTTAGCTCTTTGGTCTCGGGTTGCCATAGCCTTAATAAACAACATTACAATAAATAAAGATTGGAAGAAAGAAATTATTTATTTACTTATTTATTCATTTATTATAATTATTATTTTTTATATCTATTATTATTGTTGTTGTTGTTATTTCTACTAACGAAAATTGAAAAATCGAAGTTGAGAGTTTTTTAAAAGGAGTTCTATAAAATAGGAATTCTTGGAATATATTTTTTTGAAAATTAAATTTTCTTAGAAGTTTGTTAAAGTGGAATGTTTTAAAGATGTGGTTTTTTTGTGAATTTGAAGTATTTTTTTTCGTTTTGTTAATTTGAATAACAAGCAACTCAAAGGTTTTCAGGGAAGGAGGGGGTCACAAGTGTACCACTTCAATCCCAAACTTTCTATAGGTAGTTTATGTCATTTTGACAAAACCTTCAATCTTTTGAATACGCAAATTAAGAAAACTTATAAAATACGTGAAAACTAGAGGTGCCTAAAATATGAATTTTGATTTATTTATTATTATCATTATCATTATTATTGTAGTTTTTTAATTGGTAATTCCTAAGTGACATGTCCTAAGTTAAAGACTTCTTAAATTCTTTCGCTACAAATCTCGACAATAGAATTCAAGCAATACCTTATATCACATTCTTACATGCAACATATTATAATCAAATAGGAACATGACATATCTTAATATTTCATGTTGCTATAGGTAAACAAATAATTTGTGACACTTATAATTTTTATAACAAGTTGTACTTATTCGTGTCTCATAAATTGTATTATTTACATACTAGCATAATCATGCGCACAACTACAGATATTACATATAGCAATGCATAAATGGTGTATTATCTTAAAAGTGGTCCAATCAATACCTTTAATCATAAGATCTATTCAATTGACTTGGCTTGAAATTTGGTGTAAATAATGCGTGTGGTCAAATCAATTATATTAGCTTGAAATGTGGTGTGGATAATGCATGTGATCAAATAAATCTTAAATCGTGACTAATTGGCATATTTACATATATTCTATGCATGATTTCATTTAGTTTCCAGGATAACTCTCCAATTAGGTCCTCAAACTATTGGCTAGTAATCATTAAGGTCATTAGACTTTAATAATAAAGAACGTCCTAAATTTAAATATAACAACTAGTAGTAAAAATTTGGGACGTTATGCAAACACCATATAATGCAGTCACTCCTCAATACTAGAAGGATTATTATGATCACTTGAGTTAGAGTATCATTAGTGAGAGCCACATTCATGGCCTTACCAAGGGTGTTCTTATAATTAGGACACCCAGTTCTAATGTGACCAAATCCATAACACTCATAACATCTAACGGATTGAGACTTCTTCATGACATCTCTAGTGTCTTTCTTTTCTCGTTTATCTTTCCTTAATTTACTAGGGCAACCCTTCTATTTTTCCTAAGGTTTCTTATTATTCCTAAAAGATTTCTTGAATTTCTTAATAAAATAAGCTGCCTACTCATCTTTAAGGGTGTCATCATTGGTAGTGTCACGATATTTTTCCTTCATAGTGTTTAAGGCAATAGACATATTTTTCTTAGAGATATGGATAGTTCATAGGTTTAGAGCACTACAACATGTCAACTCATCTACAACCTGTCAGAATGCTATCGATCATGTTTTACATTTTTCAAAATGCTATTAGAGGTGGTATTATTAAAAGTCATACATCTATTATATTTTTTTTCTTGAATGCTATTGTAAAGTGTTATGAGCATTCTATTATCATCAAGGTTTTAGTATTTATAGCATTTTTTTCATGCAATCTTTTTAATGTGATAGCATTTTTTTCGTAATAATTTTGGGTTTAATAGCATTATTAATTCATCATGGTTACATCTTCAATAGCATTATTTTTCATCATAATGTTTTAATATTTATAGCATTTATTGAATATAGAGTATCATTTTCAATAGCATTTTTTGATTGTAATGTATACAATTAAATAACATTCCTAATATGCATCAATATTGTATTGTAGAAATACAGAAGTGTAGTTGTTCAATAAAAAAAATAAATTATGTTCCATCTTCACATCAAATACTAATAGAGATTTACGCTTGAAAAGAAAATTAAAAAAATTAAATTAAAATCATTTCATTCGAGTTCTTCAAAAGAACATTTCTTGAACTCTTGCAAAATGTTCAGAGAAGACATTCGTCAAACCAATGATGTATTTAAATCTGAAGATTAACAAAGTAAAACAACTTACTAGATTGTAATGTAAAGTAAAAAATTCAAGACCCTAATTAGTGACGGGCATACAGAATTTAACCTTATTGTCTATGCTATTTACTCCTTTACAACTTTGTTAAATGGCCGTGCAACTGTGATACCAACACATTCTTCAATACAAGTCATATCAGAAGTATGTATCCACAAGAATACATCAGGTTGTATAGCTATGGCAACCCGGACTCTCACGGCACTACAAAAAAACATGCTTCAGACGCGGATTTTCCGTTCCTAAAGCCACGATATCCTTTGCTAATAATCTTCACCGACGGAAAATGACCAACCAAAAATTCTTTGCTATTTTGAGGGTTACTGATAGTTACCAACGAATTTTCCATTAGTAAAGTATAAAACTTTTACCAACAAAATTTTCTTAGGTAAAAGGCTCAACCAGGATAAAAACATAAAGAAAGCAAAATTTAACAATATTATTGACAACATCCAAGGAGGGGTGATTATTATTAAAGCCTGTCAAAATGTAAATTGTCCCTAGATACGAGTGATGATAGCGAAAGTGGGCTTAAGCGAGCAGGTGGAACTCTAAGGATTGCTTAAATCACTGCAATCGAGGAGCATCATGCTTTAATAATGAAAGCAAATAATCATTCCGATGTAATATGGGGAAAATGGAGTGAGTAGAAGTTCCCCTCAAGGTAGAGCTACTCAATCACTGCCACACCAAGTACTCTAAGAGAACAAGGACAAGGGGATGGAAGAGTTCAAGAAGCTATTATGCTTACGTTTTTCTAATTATCTTGCACTTCAATTATAAATTGACAGTTTCTTCTTTTGCAAGATTACGGTTTTTCTTATTAGTATATTTAGAAACAGAAACCACTAAATTATCAACATCAGCAAACTGAAATGAAAAAATCTGTATATCATTTATTGCTGCAATATGTTCTTTTTAGCTTACTATTAGTTCCAAATGGCTTGCATGCTGAAACAAAAAATGAAGTATGTAAGGTAAAATATATTCTATACATTGAAACACTCTTTGGTTTGTTTATTACTCTATATTTTCAGTGTACAAAGAAATAAAGCAAAAAATACACAGAACAACACCATTACGTGGTCAACAGGTTTTTGTTTCTTTTACTAGTGAACAACCAAGGTAAGGCATACATTTATTTATTTAACTAGTTTGTTTGCATTTTTGTGTCTTTTGTTTTTCACTTATATAATGTTATTATGTGCATAATTATTGTTAAAAGAAGAGGACATGGAGCATCACAAATGTCCACAAGGTCTCATAAGGAAGTCCATGAAAAGATGTAAATGAAAGAAGTTCAAAGAGGCAGAAGCATCATGCTTTAATAATGAAAGCAGATAATCATTCCAATGTTATTTCGGGGAAAATGGAGCAAGTAGAAGTTCCACTCAAGGTAGAGCTACTCAATCAACTGCCGCACCAAGTACTCCAAAAGAATGAGGGGATGGAAGAGTTCAAGAAACAACAATGTTTACGTTATTCTCATTACCCTGCACTTTAATTATAGATGGACAATTATTTCTTTTCCAAGATTAGGGTTTTCTTATTAGTACAAAAATACTTTCTAGAAAAAGAATCTACCAAATCAGTAACATCAGTAAATTCCGGAGAAGGAGCATGGAATTATGTGATGCTTTGAACATGCTCGTAAGTCTTGGTAATCGAGATTCAGTCAAAATTCTTAAAATAACATGAGTATAGATTCTTTGACGCAGGCTGAAATTGATGATTTGAGAATCGAATATGTTAGAAAAACTTGTGAAAATAGCAAAATGACTTGCATACTCAAGAGTTAAAACATGATTTTAGAGTTTATATATGTTAAAGATGTACTATTAAAATACGTAGGATGAGAACTCGCATCCTCGATGTTTACAATTTGAATTTGACGGATTCTGAAGTTATCTTTGCTGATTTTATTATGCAGAGTCTAGCAGAGTGAATGAAAATCACGCATCTTGAAGTGAGAAATGAAGAGACCACAAGATTGCAAATTAAATGAATACATAAACATAACGAAAGTAGAAATTAAAAAAATTATTAACAACATTCAAGGAGGGGTGATTATTACTAAAGCCCGACAAAATGTAAAGTGTTCCTAGATATGTGTGAAGAGAGCGGATGTGGGATTAAGCCAGCAGGCGAATCACTGCATTCGAGGAGGGAATACCCAGCCATGACTATTTCTATTTTGCATGCTTGATGGTTTTACATTTTAACGTTTGATTCCATTGCCTTCCCTCTGCTATCTATCCCCCATCAGATCCCTCGCTATCTCTCTATAAATAGATTCTTGGAAAGTGGACTTGAAAATGTGGTTAGTTTTTGATTAATAAAAGTCAGTTTCACTGTAAAAGTTGGCTGGTTGTTAAGTCTTCATTTGGATAACAAATATATAAATGGTTTATAAATTTAGTCTAAGTCGAATATTAATTTTCTAGTGCACATACATGATGGTTAATGGGGTGTACATATTGATTTTTAAATTTATAGAGAATGTTATAGAATTTTGTGAAAAGAATCACCCACCTTGCACATGCAACACACCATGCCTGCACGAAACATGCAAATACGCGCTTACATGATACATAGTATATGTTTTTATATATTCTAACGAAGTCACAAAATATATTGGAAAATTATTTAATTTTTGAGGTAGAAAGAAATATTTTTAATTCAAATAATCATCTCGATGTAATACAGGTAAATGCAGTGAGTAGATGTTCCACTCAAGGTAGAGCTACTCAAACAACTACCACACCAAGTGCTCCAAGAGAATAAAGAGATGGTGGAGTCCAAGAAGCAATTATGCTTACGTTTTTTCTCATTACATTGCAGTTCAATTACAAATTGACAGTTTTTTTCTTTTGCATGATTATGGTTTTCTTATTAGTATAAAAATATACATTTTAGAAATAGAAACCGCCAAATCAGCAACAACAGCAAACTGAGCGAAAGAAATCTGTATATCATTTTATGGCTGCAATATGTTCTTTATATCTTACTATTAGTTCCACGTGGCTTGCATGCTGCAACGAAAAATGAAGTAAACTAAAATACACTATAAATTAAAACACTCTTCGGTTTATTTTCTGTGTACAAAGAGAGAAAGCAAAAAATACTCAGAACAACATGATTACGTGGTCAACAACATTTTTGTTACTTTTACTAACGAACAACCAAGGTAATGCATACATTTATTTACTTAACTGGTTTGTTTGCATTTTTATGTTTTTTTTCTCTTATATAATGCTATTATGTGCATAACTATTGATGAAAGAAGAGGACATCGAGCATCACAAATGTCCACAAGTCCCCTAAGGAAGTCCATGAGAAGATGTAAATGAAACAAGTTCAAAGAGGCAGAAGCATCATGCTTTATTAATGAAAGCAGGTAATCAACCTGATGTAATAAAGGGAAATGCAGTAGGTCAAAGCCTCACTCAAGGTAGAGAGTCTCAAAGAACTGCCACGCCAAGAGCTCTAAGAGAATAAGAAGATGGTGGAGTTCAAGAAGCAACAATGTTTACGTTTTTCTCATTAACTTGCACTTTAATTATAGATGGACAATTTTTTTCATTTGCAAGATTAGGATTTTCTTATTAGTATAAAAATACTTTCTAGAAAAAGAAACTACCAAATCAGCTGCATCAGCACATTCAGGAGGAGAATGGAATTAATTATGTGGTGCTTTGAACATGCTCTTAAGTCTTGGTATTGGAGATTTGGTGGAAAACCTTGAAATAATCTTGGGGTGAAATTTGATGAAGATGAAGTCAGGAGTAGATATTCTTTGATGAAAGCTAAAATTGATGATTAAAACTACGTTAGAAAAATTAGTGAAGATAGCAAAATAACTTGCATACTTAAAGAGTTAAAACATAATTTTAGAGTTGATATATATTGAAGATGTACTATTAAAAATAACTAGGATGAGAACCCGCACCCTTTGTGGTTTCTAATTTGGATTCAACATATGCTGAATTCTCCTTTGCTGATTTTATAATACAGAGTCTAGCAACGTGAAAGAAAATCATGCATCGTGAAGTAGAAAACAAAGAAAGCACAAGATTGAAAATTAAAGCAAGATATAAACATAAGGAAAGCAAAATTTATAAAAATTATTAACAACATCCCAGGAGGGGTGATTATTTCTAATGCCCGTGAAAATGTAAAGTGTTCCTAGATAGGTGTGAAGAGAGCAAAAGTGGGCTTAAGCAAGCAGGTGCAGCTCTAGGGATTTGGATCTTAAATCATGGCGTTCGAGGAGGGAAACTAAGACATCACCAGTTCTACTGCAGCATGCTTGATTGTGTTACATTTCGATGGTTGATTCCATTGCCTTCCCTCTGCTATCCCCTATATATAAAAATTTGGAAAATAGATTTGGCTAGTTGTTAAGCCTTCATTTGGAAAACAAATATATAAATTTAGTCTAAGTTCAATATTAATTTAAATTTCTAGTGCACATACATGATGATTAATGGATTGTACATATTAATTTTTAAATTTGTAGAGACTATTCTAGACATGGAACACACCATACCTGCACGTAATCTGCAAATACGACCTTGTACAATACATAGTATATGTTTTTATAAATTCTAACAAAGCCACATAATATATTGAAAAATTATTTAACTTTCAAGTTAAAAATAATTTTTTTAGTTCGAATAAATAAATAATAAATGACCCTCATCTTATTATTTTTTCCCTCACTTGTTACAAAATGACAAAAACACCCGATGGAATGCAGGATGGGAATGACTAACGAACCCAATACTGGCTTCGTTGTCATCCCTAGTTAGATTGTTGTAAGATAGTGGTGGGCCCCACATAATTAATAAATAAAACAAAAAAATTTCTTCCACTTCATGTGTGTGAATTGATATGTTTGGGAAATAATGGCGGACCCCATAAAATGATAAATTGTTTTTAGTTAGTATGCTAAGTATTGGTGTTTAGAAGATCAATTCTATCTATTTATATAAACTAGTCAACGTTGAACGTGCAACATTTATTTATATAAATTAGTCAAAGTTGAACGTGCGTTGCACGTTATTATAAAATGTTTTATAAAGACTGTAAAAGTAATATTTGAATATGCGTGAATGTTAATTAATTTAAAATACAATGAATGTTGAATAATTTATTTAATTTTTAATAAAGTAAAATTAGAAGTTAATTAGCATACATGGACGTGAATAATGAAATGCATTCTTGAATGTAAAATTCAAATTAACTTATAATTAGAATTAATAACACTGAAATATATAAATGAAGATGAATTTTATATCAATTAATATAAATGTTAATTAATCCAGAATTAATAATAGGGAATCTATACATTAATGAAAACGCACCGGTGAAATCAATCTGTCAAATGCACATGTATATTGATGGCAACTAAATGTTTAAATAAATTAAATATATATTGAAAAATGAAAAGTAAGCTATTATTGAAATAATTAAATTATAGTATGGTTAGAATCGTTCAAAAAATTATTCTCACTTGATATGATATTAATATATTATAGATGTGAGTGTGGCATCCTTCTTTATATATTTATGGTAGTTAACCTCGAAGTAAAGAAACTTGAACTTCAACAGCTCAAGGAACTACAAGTATACATGAAAAACTCATGTTTAATGAACAAAGTTTGACGGATACTTATTTTGATAATAATGTATATTGTTAAAAACATTTCTTGACATGTTAGGTTTTGAAAGAATTTAGCAAGAACCTGAGAAGAGGAGGGTCGTTTCTTATTTAACGTATTCATTAAAATTAAATAACTAATGTTTTATCTCGAAATTAATAATTTATGAACAATATATTAAATATATACACAAATTATGTATCGTGCACATGCGTATGTGCATGTTATGTGCAAGCATGGTGTGTGTGCCTCATGTGGGAGGTCCATGCTACTCTATATAACTTTCTTATCTAAAAAATGCCCATTAACAATGAAGTTAAAAGTTCAATATATTATTATTGGAGCATAGTCTGCTATACATTTGTTTATTTATTTGTTGTGGTAAATTGCATATATTGTACATGCACTCATTTGTTTTTCTTCTTTTTTCTTCTTCACTCTCTCTTTTTCCTCCTCTGAAACCTTCATTTCTCCCTTTCTCTGCAGCATCCATCTTGAACCTCCTCAAGCAATGAATTCTCCTCAACTCAAACATAAAAAACAGATTCCCACGAGTCCCTGTTTCTTGCCGATACCTATCCACTGTGTACAAGCCATCATAAACATAAGCTTTGACTAGCTTACCTGAAGGCTTCGTATCTTTCTGTCTTCCGGTAACACGAACGGGATTGCTCATTGTTTATATACTATTCTTTAAAGCCAAATTTCCTCTCTCGAGCTTCTGATCTTCGGGTTGTTTATTCTTCCCAACAATGTTTCCCCCGTGTCCACAGTTTATGAAGTCGTCAGCATTATGCTTATCACCAGAATAAACTCCAGAATCAACAATACTATTTGCAACTGATATTCCATTATGCTTCATTGAATCTATACTGGCCTGTTATAGGCGGTGAATGCCAACACTAGCAAGCTCGACTCTATATTGAAATTTGTCCCCACTTCAATTCCCAGTATTTATCCTAAAAGTTGCTTCCCTGTCTAAAATCTTTGCTGCATGACGATCAATCATCTTCATTCGAAAATTCTTGTTTTCTACGTTGTGCTGTATGTCTTGTAGTGTGCACTAAACATGCACTACACATGCAGCAGCTGACATTCATAACGTAAAACCAGATATCTTGTGCAGATACACATCCGCTGTTCCGAGTTAACAGAAGTTAGAAGAATTCCTGTCAAAATAATTGTGTGCATATACAGGAGTCAATCACTTTCCTTTTCTATTTACATCGATTCTTCCTGTAACTTTCAACTCTTGCATCAATTTTAGTATGAGTCAAAGAATCGCTACTCATGGCTTCATCTTCGTCAACTTTTCCCCCATGATAATTACAGATTTGAGACCAAGATCTGCCAAAAAGTGATTCTGTCCAAAAATAATATAATAATGTTATTTGCAATCGCTCCCTATCGTAATTGTCCTACATGGCATCATGTGGCGGTTATTTATATGATGCATAAGGAAATAAAAAACTATCACATTAATGAATCAAATCATTAACCGCCACGTGTATACCACATAGGACAACTTGGATCGTGATTGACTGGCAAATAGCATTACTCAAAATAATAACAGACATACTACGTGGCTAACCAAACAATTATCTTGTTCGTGAATTGAACACATCAGTGTCCACCTAGCATTATAAAACATTGTTTTTTATTTGTTTTCAGCTCACAAGCTAAACTTAATAATTTCCAAAACTTTAACAGCTTATGGCAAACATTTTATTTGATACGAGCTCGGCCTATTGCCATTTCCTTTAGGTTTGTCTTCATTGGCTGCCAATATGTATCCACTGAGCTATCAACAGGGGTATCAACCGAAATTGGTGTAGCACATTTAATTTTATTTTCTTCTGTAAAGTCTTCATTTCTCTAGCTCACTATGTCTTGTATATTCATGGTTGAATATGGTGAACACTGATGATTACTCAAGTGTATTTGATTATTAAGTATATAATCTGTTTTCTTGTGTTTTGCATAAAAAATTATATGAATTTGAGACGAGTATTTTTTTAACCGTCTCATCCAAAAGCTTAGGAAATAAAAGAGGCGACTTATTTGTTCATAAAGATTGAGTCTCCATTGCGCCTTCTTGCTTGATGACCAGATTCAATTTTTATTGTCGTTCTAACATGTTCATAATTTTAATAAATGAGAAGCATGAGACATGTACCCATATTTTTTCTGGTTGTGAGCCAATGTCGAACCACATCACCTACAAGCTTAAGTTGTTGGGTAGGGATTAATCCTGCCCATCCCCTTCTCGTGCTTTTCGGACCTTGTCCCTTTCGTGACTGAAATCAAGAGGTTCTATCCAGCTTAACACCTAGAGGGGATGAATAGGTGTAATATGCGGAATTAAAATTTAACACACAATAAAATGCAACATGTCACATATTATTGTATCTACATGAATTGAAATACGTTTCTAAACCCTAGATTTCAACCAAACAACAATCAAAACTGGAATATAAATAACACCAAGAATTGTTTATGAGAGAAAACCCCTTGAAGAACTCTTCAAGAGTAAAAAAACTCCGGACAAACTTGTTAGTAAATAATACACTATAAAATAATAAATTATAGGATTGGTGCAGACACAACTAAACCTTAGTAGACTCTTACCCCCAACTTGTAATCACCGAAGACCTCTTGGTTGTGTGCTCTAGCACCAGCTCCAAAACCTTTGGATTCTTTTCTCCTCTTAGATCACGAAGATCGAACTTGTTCTTTAGAAACGAGAACTCCAAATACCTTTTTGGATCTTCAGAACTCTGACAAATGATTGGAAGACGTTTATTTGGTATTTTGATATTTAAGATTTTTTATGCTTTAATTTTGTGGTTGAAACAAAAGATCTTTGGATTGGTTATTGATCTTTATTATTTTGAATGAAAAGAGGCTCAACACGCACTTGGGACTAAGTATGGCCTGGTTATTTATAATATGGAGTGTTTTGGGTTGCTTGGGATTGTAAAATATAAGAAAATTGCAAACTAGAGTTTCGCCATATAGCACAACCACTCGAGCAATCATGTGGGGCAGCAAGTGGTGGACTATTGCTAAAATCGTTCGAGCGGTCTACATGCAGCCATCAAGCAGTTTTGCCTTCGTCTTGATTTTCTCAAGCTAACTTTGATTTCTTTCAAAGACACTCACAACGCCAAAAACTTAACTCTAATTACAACTCGATAAATTTACGTTTTGGACACGGATTCTGATAATACATTTTGGAACTAACAAAATTTCCCTTTTGTATTATGTGAGAAAACCAATTATGATAAATGCACAATAAAGTAAAAACCAACTCCTATCTACCCAATGACTCAAAACCTCAACTGTATCTTACTTTCCTTGTCAAACCTATTTCCCTGATATACATTACCTCAAAAACCAAGTGTAAAAGTCTGTGGAAACAAATAAACGTTAGCATGCATTAATTGAGATAAATATCGTGCTAGCAATATCAAGATATAATATCAGTGTTAAACAAAAGCACCAAACTTAACATTAATATTACAAAACATCAAAACCTAATGAACGCTTAGCAAAATATCCATACATCTCAAAATTTATATATGTGTGTGTGTGTGTGTGTGTGTGTTACTCCCTTTTTTTGTCACGAATAACATATGGATAACATCAATCTATTGTGAATCAATAGCTTCCTCTGAATCAGCTACCACATCCCAATGATGTCGAATCCACTGTACATTAGTCTCACGTGTGAAAATTGCAACTAATATCATTTTTTTTCTTTTTGCATGGAATTCAAATCATTTGTAGCTCAATATTGTTTTATTTTTAGGGAATATACTAGTGTTTAGGTCAATTAGTTAAAAGTTATTCCATATTCACGGTCACCATACCACACAAATGACCGTCATCCTAAATCTCATACACATGTCAAACTCACTCACAAAAGCTTAGTGTGTACAGTGCACATTCATGAAGTTACCTATACTAAGTACTCCAACCATGTCTTAAACAATTTAATGGAAACTTTCCTCACCATTCATTAACTTTAGTTGTTCTTGATCACAAGTTAACATGTCAAATTATATCAAATTAAGGTGCTATGTCAACAAAAATCATTTTTCCTTCTCCTCTCTCCTTTTATATATCTTTTTAATTTTTTTAAATGGATAATAAAAAATAACTAATATACAATAACTGAGATTGTATGCGTGATTATGTACATAAAATGAACTTGTAAATGCATGGACCTATACACATACTCAATGAAGTACACGTCAAAGGCTTTCCCAAGAAACTCAAACTGAAGACCATCTAAAGGTTTGGTAAAAAGGTTAGCTAACTATTTTTCTATATAGATGTTGCTCAAGATCCAACTTGAGCCTCCACTAGCTCTCATATAAAGTGATGTCTAATGTCTATATGTTTGGTCCGAGAATGTTGAACAGAAATTTTGAAAATATTTATATCATTTATGTTGTCACGAAATATAGTCAATAGTACATGGTTCAACTCCATAATCACTCAACATTTACTTCATCCAAAGTCATCGAGTACAACAACTTCCTGCCACTATGTATTCAGCCTCATTCGTGGACGAAAAGATAGAATTCCATTTCTTACTCGTCCAAATTGTAAGATTTGTTCCTACATAAAACACCCTCCAGAGATGATTTTTCTATCAGCATTCTCAGCCCAATCGGCATCAGAATGAGCTAGTAGATCTAGATTGGAATCTCCAGAGTACAAAATTTCATGATCTATAGTATCATTGACATATTGAATGATACACCTCACAGCACCTAAGCAAGAATAGTTAGGGTTGGCCTGAAATCTAACACAAACAACCAACACTAAATGCTATGTCAGTAAACTGCCTATCACACTCCTATACAGTATTTGATCAACACTTTTTCCTATAGGATTGTTACTCATCTTAACATTAGTGCTCATAGGTGTTCTGGTGTGTTTCTTGCTGTCCAACCGAAATCTCTTAACTAGATCCTTAACATATTTTGATTGAGATATGTACAACCCAATATCAATTTGCTTTACTTGAAAATTAAGAAAGAGATTTAGTTCTCCCACTATAGTCATCTCAAGTTTTTGTTTCTTGCATTCAGCAAATTCATGAGTAAGTGAGTCAATAAAAAATCTAAATATGATGTCTTCAACATATATTTGAGCTATGGTAATGGTTTTCTCCACCTGTCTAATAAAGAATGTTCTATGTACACCACCTCTAGAGAGCATATGTTCCAAAAGATATACCTCTTTTTAAAGTATTCAATTCAAGAAAGCACACTTGACGTCTATTTTATATAGCTTGAATCCCAAAGTACAAGCTAAAGCAAGTAGGATTTTGATAGATTCAAGGGGAGGTACAATGGCAAATGTCTTATCAAAATCCACACCTTCTACTTAAGTATATCCTTGGGCAACTAACCAAGCCTTATTCCTAGATATGATAGCTTAATCAGCTGTCTTATTGTTAAATATCCACTACTTACCAATAACATTATTATCATCAAGCCTAGGTACCAAATAACAAACATCATTTCTAAATTGGTTTAGTTCCTCATGCATTGTATTCACCCGACATTCATCGCTAAGGGCTTCTTCTACCTTCTTGGGTTCAATTTGGGATACGTAACTAGAATATGTCAAGTTATTCAATGCTCTCTTACTTACTCTCATCCGTTCTTCTAAATTCCCAATCATATTGTCCTTAGGGTGATTCAACTTAACTCTAGATGAATGATCCTTAGGTAGTGTGGACTTTCACTTGATGATGGTTCGTCGGGAAGTTTAGACTTATAACTAGATGATGGTTTCTTAGTTGGAGTATATACAACTTTTGGAAAGCTTGGAGGTTCCAAGTCAGGATTTTCTTTACATTTAAGTGATAGGATCATCACTTATGTGAACTAATTCTTCAAAGTTACCAAATTGCCCTCCCTCACTCAAGGCATCATCAACAACAACAATAATGGATTCCATCATTCTGCATGTAAGAGAATTATATACACGTTAAGTCATACTGTTCCTAGAGTATCCCAAAAATATTCCTTCATCACTCTTAGAGTCGAACTTGCCTAAGTTCTCTCTATCCCTCAAAATATAGAACTTGCTTCCAAACACTCGATAATAGGCTTTCTACTCTTTCAAATATCATAAGGCATCTTCTCGATCTTAAGTCTAAGGTAAACTCTATTCACTATGTGACATGCAGCTTTAATAGCTTCACCCCAAAAATTCATTGCTAGACTCTTACCATGAAGTATAGCTCTAGCCATTTCTTGAAACACTCTATTTTTTTCTCTCAACTCCTCATCCAAACAGAGATTCTCAAGGCTAAAGTTTTCAAATACTCTCCCATGATTACACTTGATTCTAGTTATTGTGGACTCATTCTCATTCTTAACTCTTTTACACTGAGATTTAACAAGATTGAATACCTCAAATTCTTCTCTCAGTAACTTAATACAAGTGAACCTTAAATAGTCATCTACCACAACCAAAACATAATATCTACTACCTAGACTCTTGGTTCTAGATTTTCCCACTAGATAGTTTCTCGTTTCAAAATTGTCAATATTACTTATTAATTTTTTCTATTGCAGCATCAGGGGAATGCTATGTTAAGTATGGTATGAAATGCTTCAGGATTTACATGCATAGCCCTATCCTAATTTGTGAAATAAGGGAGTCCGATAAAAATAATTTGACATCGGATGATACAAAAGATAATTTGGATGAAGAGGAGTTTAAATCAAAATTCGATATATATATATAAAGTGATATTAAAAATTGGAAAATGCATAATTACGCATATACTTGAATATGCACGCATATTCTTGTAATGTTTTATATTCGACCGAAATGCATTGTCATGCATTACATATTTTAGAACTTTGAGCATGTCACATCCTTACATAATAGTTTGAATATGAAATCATACATGTTTCTTATGGGCTATTTTGATAATCACTCAATTCAAATATGAAATTTTCATGTATGTGATTTAGGGACGGATGGAGAGAGCAAGTCTAGGCTTTAGCCCAATTTTTTAATGGTAAAAAAAATAAATTTCAATCCCATAGAAAATTTGTTTTTGTACCTCTAGTTCCACCCCTTATGTGATTGTTGGGGACATGTTGTTAGAGGCTTCAAAGAATGGTGACCAACAAGTGATATTAAATGGAAGTAAAAGATTGATATATTACTATATTGCAACATGCATATTGCCATATTCCGAGAAGTTGTTTAATCAGGGTGTGTTTGAGCTACATTATTTTGAAAAAAAAATGTATTTTAGAATAGTAGATTGATGGAGAATATGTGATTAAAAAAGAAGGAAAAATTATTGATTTGATGGAAAACATTATTTTATTGAAGAATGTGTGGTTAAAAATGAGTAGAAGAATGAGAATGAAAATTTTAATGTGGCTCAAACGGAGGCTTAATATATTAAATTCCAAAAAATTAATAATTTATTTTTACTATATCATAATTGATAACTACTATATCCTTGATTGAGGCCTATTATTTCATTGAAACGAGTTCTGTAAAAGTAAAATTTAGAAGAATGTGGTTAAAAAGTAGAAAAAAAAGTTTTGATTTTACATGTATTATTTTTTATTGTGAGAATGTTTGTTTAAAAATGAGTTTTCAAAAAAATGAATTTTGAAACATTGTCATAATTCTTCTACTGTTTTCAAACCACACTTCCAACAACGACATGTTTCTTTGATGTAAAGTTTTATTTTTACTTTGTTTCTCCCTCTTACTATTTATCAAATTTAGTTTTTTTTATCTTTATCTTTCTTATTTATATTTGAATTTACATGCAAATTTATTTTATTAAAAAAATATATGAAAACGAGTTTTAGAAAAAAATAACATGAACTTAATTTTTTCTTTTTTCATTGACGTAGGAACCCGCAACGGCTATCCGCCGTGGAACCCCTGCCACCCAAAAAGAGCGGAGGCCCGACTACTGTGAGTGCGCACTAGGTAAATCCTACTCCATGTGCAGTAACCCGCAAACCATACAGGAGAGGTAAACCGCACCGGGCTTGGGTTCGACCGAGAAAGTGTTGACAGGGGATGCGAATTCGTGACATTTGACCTCCGCGTTCACCTATTTCACCAACTCGACTACCCCCGAAAGGGGTAACACGAACTTAATTTCATACAATATGAGCATGGCAACATGTAGTAAATGTGCAAGAAAAATTAATTTCATACTTGATTATTTCGTTTTTTTAACTAGATAATTTCATTTGAGTAGCTATAACTCTAGTATAAAAAATAAGAAAGAGATGAAGATTAAAATTAAAATTAAAATTTAGCCCTTGATTGTTGGTCTTTACATTACCTATGTTTGGTGGCCTTTTTAATTTTTTTTTTTGGAAAAACATTATTTTGAATAGTGAATTTTTGGAGAATGTGGTTCAATTTTTTTTTCAACATACTGATTTTTAACCGCACATTCATAAAATAAAATACTTTGTACATAAACTCAAAAAAAAAATTCTACTTTTTAACTACAGATTATCCACAAAATAACTATTCAAAATATATATTTTTTTCAATTTAACGGCCATCAATCAGAGACTTGATAAAAAGTAAGAAAGAGAAACAAAGTGAAAATAAAATTTTGGATAAGCATGTTTTATTTTAGTGGGTGGTTTGGAAAAATTAAAGAGAAATTTAATAAATATTAATTATGACAAAATATGACTACATGCCATGAATTAAGTGGATGATTCTACTAGGTGGGCATATATGATAGTTCTACCAAAATGTTTTCGTGAATATTATTTAAGTAATTACATTAATATATTCATTAAATACTTCAACAAATATTTCATTCCTACAAAAAAAAAAAACCACTTATGAGTTAATTATTATAGGGAATTTCTTACCCCCCAGTCTCCAAACATTTTCACTTGTCTCACTTGGATCCCCATTTATTTTTTGTTGCCTTTAAGTCCCTATACATTTATTCTATTAGTTTTTTTCCCTATCTATCCATACCTTAAATCTCCATAGTTTCAAGTGACTATTTGAGAAAAGTTGAACGATTTCCGTCCATTTGTCCTTTCATGCACCAAAAAGGACAGTTTAGGGACATTAATGCGATTAAAATTGAAATGGAGCCCAAGTGCAAGAATTCATAATGTTTAGGGACTGGGTGAGAATTTCATATAATTAAATACAGAATCAAACGCCATTTCTCCTCACCGATTCTGTTGAATGGCACCAGTACAGTTCGAAAAGTCACTTCTCAAGCGCCACCATTCTGCCTATATATACAGATGCATATACATACACTGAACCATTTCTTCACCGGCCAGTACAAAATTTTGTAAAAATGCAGTCAAATGGCCCCTCTCTTTTCCCCCTAGAAACCTGCCCTCCAGTCACTGAAGAACAATTCAACATCTTTCACTCCGGCGACCGGAGACTGTATTCCGGGTTGGTCATTGATCTCGGTAGAGACCCTGTTGAGTCTATGCAAGTTATGGCCTTTTGGATGTGCCTCGAAAAAGAGGGAAATGACAAGAAATTGGTTGATAGAATGTTGTCTTTGCCTCTTGTGTTGTTGAATGAATTGGCTGATGAAACAGTTTTGTGTCTGAAATGTGTTAGAAACGACAGGTATCCATTTCTAGACGGGCACGAACAGATTAGTTTGCTTCCTGATATCGTGAGTAGCAGGATTAGCCTCCGGTATTTCCATGAAAACAGGATTGGAGTGTTGCGCTGTGTTACACAGATGATGATTTCCGTATGTGGCCGTGCTTTTACGGACATTGTTCAGCGGGCTATGCAACGAAATGCCACTGTGCATGCACCACAAGATGCTGAACCTGCCGCTGGTGTTGGTGGTGGACGTAGCCATCGTGGTGGGAGAATGCTGTTTGGCGGTGGAAGTATTCACGAAGTTGGAGAATCAAGCAGGGCTGTAGAAAACAGAAATGAGGGTGTACTAGAAAATCCTATGATGCCTATTTTCTACAATCCTTTCATGGATGTACCATTTGGAATCCCTATTGTGCCGACAGTTCCAGGCCACAACCGCCCTCTGCCTCCTATTGGACCTATTCACGGGGCAGGAGAGTTGCCCTTGCCCACCTATGATTTTGTGTTACAGCGCGAAATTTTAAGCAATGAACTTGGCGAAATGCTGAACCGAAACCTTACTTTTTCAGGGGAAAATCAAGAACAAGAAGTCCCACCTGATGATCGAACAATTTTCTTGACATTTTCCAAGGGTTACCATATATCAGAAGATGAAGTCAGAGACTTTTTCTCAAGGTAAAACCCACACACACACATACAAACTCACAAAATCATTTTATTTTAGTCCTTCATCCTAAATATCAAATTTGTGCAGGAGATTTGGAGATTTCATTGAAGACATTTTCATGCAAGAAGTGGCTGCTGGAGAGCAACCACTATTTGCACGGCTCGTGGTCCGGTCCAGTTCGATAATTAACAGCATAGCTGGTGGAAGCAAAGCAAAGTACACCATAAATGGGAAGCATGTTTGGGCAAGAAAATATGTGAAAAAACAGCATCAGCACCAGCAGCCAACAAGGGCTTATTATACCAGGCAACCCTAAATTTGATGTCACACTTTTTGCATTAAATGAGAGAGAGAGAGAGAGAGATGTTCTTTTATTATCTAAAAAAAATACTGGTATTATCTTGGATTTTGTGTGTGGGTGTTTTTGCTTTTGTAAACATTGAATTTGACGTGTAATTGTTATTGAGAATATTTATAAATCATAATGATTGTTGGATTATATATTGATTATTAGTTTATCCACATTTAATAAAAAATCTCTTTTTCATCTTTCCATTCTATCCAAATATTTATGGGACATGCTTAATTTCCAGGTTTCATTTATTTTCTTAATTAATTAACTTTCTTCTTTGTATTTGCTTTGCATGCATGCGCTGGCATAGTTAATTTTCCCATTGTTAAGCATTAATATTGCAAGAGTAAATAAATTATTGTAGAGAACAAATGTATTAATATATTTATCGAGAAAAAGTTCTATAAATTACTTACTGCATCGTTTTTCGACAAAATTAATGCATACAGTTTTCTCTTACGAAAACAAAATAAGTTATGTGGGACACTTTGAATTATCTAATTAACTTCAACACTTGTGTTTGTTTGACAGCACTGAATTATGATTTTTTTTTTTTAAATTCTTAATCGTCAAATCAAATTAATTTGTTCAAAAATTTCTCCCCCTAACTAAAATATTCAATTCTCTTAAATAAATATTAATCACTTTTCTTTTTTGTCACGAATAATAATATACAAACATGAATACTACCGAGAGTAGTGAGTGAAAACAAATATGCACATGTATAACTACGCAAAACATATGATAGGTGAAAAGGTTTTCTTATTTTTGAGATAAACGAATAGTTTAACTTGTTGACTTAAGTATAATTCATGAAAAGTAAATTTGTCCCACATAACTTATTTTAAACCCATTTGAAGTAAATTGTATAAACTATTCATGTGTAAAAAGTGCCGTTAAACTTATATAAGCAAGTCTCAGAACCTTAAATCAATGAAAAAGGACATGCAAAGAATCATTGGTGGATGAATATATTATTCAAATTATGAACACACCCAGTACTACTAAAACATTTTAATTAAAAGTTCATATTTGATTTTGTGTATATTTCTTTGTTTTATTTTATTTTTTTCCATCTTACGTGTAGACTTTTCTTTATTAAACTTCTAAATGATCCATGTAACAAATTTCATGTCGATGACTCTCAAGTCAAATGATCCATAGGGCACCAGATCTTATGATATCTCAATAGACTTAATTGCTCGAGTCACAAAGGCTATAAAGAAAAGTATAAGATATAACTCACAATTTTTTTCATATAATTCATAATTTTCATTTTCAAGCTCAACAATATTTTTCTTTTAAAGGGGAATATACAAGAATTTTGGTCAAGTAATTTAAATGTCATTCCGTATTTCATGTCAACCCATTACACAAGTGGACGTCATCCCAAATCTCACACAAGCGGTCAAACACACTCATTGATTAGTGTCTAAAAGTGCTTCAAAGATATATCATTTGCAAGGCAGATAACATTCGTTTTGTATTAAGTTCACTCTTTTTAGTCTCTAATTTCAATTCTCTTGCCATAAATTCAATTTGCATAAATACATGGTTAAAAGTGCAATTAATCGAAATATGTATTTATATACATGTTCGCATGAGTATTATACATTTAAATAATATTTATTTGCTGTATTTCCAATGCAGAGCAAGCGGAGAAAATGTGTTGAATAGTAAAAATGAAGAGCTGTCTCGGTAAAAGGATCATAATCTGAGCTGTAGATATCGAACCAAGGTGATTCAAGTTGGGTTGGAAAGATAGGATATGTATCTACAATTTTCATGTTTCCAAGAAGTCAAATTCGTATCATAGCGCAGCCAAAATTACCGTTCAAAGTCCAGGTTGTTACTTGCCATATACAACTTTTCTACCTGTGGGCAGCACTCATTGTTTTGTCTATATCTGGAGTTGTAGAGATCCAGTGGATCTGATATTTGTACCGAAAGATAACTCAAGTGGCAACAATTCATCTTTAGATAAAAAAATCCAAATTTTCTGTACAACATATCTGAAAATTGTTATCAAGTTTCACATTCCAGTTGTCTTCAAGCTAGACAGACCACAAGTTGCAATTGTTCACTTGCATGTTGGATGTTTCTTTGCCTATAAAAGGGGACCTTGGACAAGAGTTTGAGAGCATCAATTCCTCTTCATCGTAATCTAGTTTCCTTCATTTTCTCTTTGTACATTTCATTATGTATTTCTAAACCTTAAGCTAGAGCTAGGGGTGAAACTTTGATGAATTTGTAGTATTGTCTTTGATCTTTCATTTTGTTCTTCAATATTGATCTTCTTACTTGGTTGAAGTATACATTCTACAAATGGTTTTGTTTTATTAAAGACTTTGATTTATTGTTGACAATTTTTTGTACAGTGATTGCTTAGGTAATCTCTACATACCAACAATTTATTTTGACGTATTCTCTCAAACAAATATCAAGAACTAACTTTTAGTATATTTGCAATCAATGTTTTATCCTCCGTATGAGATCACTCCCTAGTTGATTTTCATATGAGTTAAATAAAAGATCAAGAATAATTTCTACTCATTTATCCAAAGTGAATCCCCAACGCTTAGTGTTCTTCAACGTATTTTCACCAACTATTTACTACTCAGACTAGGTTATTTCCTTCCAATTCCCTGTGGTTCGACCTCAGACTTTTGCGTTTACAACTTGAGACAACCTGCACTTCGGTTTGCAACCTTAAAGTCGTAACAAGAGCTTAATGTATTCAATATAGATGATATTTGCAATAACCAATACAAAGTACTTCAAATGAATTCTAAATGCATGCAATGAAAAAATTATTTACTATTCATAAATAATACTAGTACTTGATCACAAAATACCTTGTTCAAAATATTAAAAAGATCATTTTTGCCTTTTTTTCAATATTTTTTTAAAGTAATGTAAAACAAAAGGTTATAAGGAAAAAGTTATAGGGTGGATGCATGAATAAGTGGATATTATGAATAAATCATATGCATGTACTTAATAATCTACTTAATGAGGCACACAAGTGCTTTTACCATGAAGAGCAACACCGCAACTAATAATATCACTTTGACATGTGAGTTTACTCTTTTTGACTCAAATCTTCTTAGAAGAAGATGTAATCTTAGTCAATTGAGTAATCAATTCAGTTAAGTTACTCACTTGATTAGTCAAGAATGTAACATGAGTAGTTAGATCTTGTTTGTAGTTCCTAATCAAGGATTTGTGGCATCTAGGTCTAATGTGACCTAATTTACAACAATTTTGACAAGTGGGAATGAATTTAGAAGTTACTCTAGGTTTCAATTTTTGAAAATTATGTTGAGGAACTCTGTCTTGCCTCATTATTCATACTCAATAGTTTGCGACGCCTAGGTCTTATGTGACCTAACTCTCCACAGAAGTGACAAGTGGGAATGAACCTATGAGCAACTCTAGGTTTCAAGTTTTATACCTTAGGCTTGATCAAGGCATGTACACAATTATTATTAGTAAAGAAAGTGATAAGAGAATTTGTTTCATTATAACCTAAATATCCTCTATTTCCAATTGTTTTGTTTAGACATATCATATTATCAATCTTCTTAGATCCACTAGAGAAAAGTCGGGCATTTCATTTTTTAAGATCACTCATAAGAGTTTTAACCTTAATTTCTAAAGAATCTTTCTCAACTATTAATTCATTCAATCCTTTGATAGACTCCTCAAGTTTAATTACAATGCTCTTTTTTCTAATTCACGCTTATTCAGTTTCTTAAAAATTGATCTTTTAACCTTATGTAACTTGAGACTTTTCTTATACAACTGGTCATAAGCCTCGTGAATGTCCATATAATTCTCAAATCCTACATCAGAATGTGATTGATTCATCTAAACAATCTTTGGGTTAATGATCACAATTAAGCTTTGATACTAATTGAAAATTAAAATTTACTGGATATTTAGACCCAAATGTAGAATTAAACAATTAAAAGCAACAAGTCACTTATTAATTGGTTTCTAGATAATTGAGTTAATTAATCCAATTTAATTAACCCTATATGTCAATCAATTTATAACGACCAAAACCAATAAATAAAGAATAAAGAATTGATCATCGAAGAAAAACCCTAACTGGATAAGCAACATCGGGACAAACTTGCTAATAAGTCATCCATTTCCAAAGTATCCGCCAGAGTTGCTGAAGATCAAGAAAGGAAATCGAATTTCGGTAAGACAAGAATAGGAAGTTCTTGGTGATCCACATGAGATAGACAATTCTAGAGGTTGGGAGTTGGTGTAGGAACACATAGTTCAGGAGAGCCTTTGTGATTTTAGGAAGTAGGTTAGAAAGTACTAAGGGTTAATCAAGTTTGGACTGTACTGTAAGTCATTTTGTCTAAAGTGGATATAACTGGCTTGGGCTCAAAGTTTTTTTATCCTGTACGAAGGATTTTTCTCTGTAATCATCTGGTTATTTATTTACTACTTTGATTTATTGTGGTATTCGAACATATGGTGAAATTGGATTAATTGACTTAATCATCTAGAAACAATTAATTAGTGCCTTGTTGATTCTAATTGGTTAGTTCCTCAGGTGTGTCTAAATAAAACATTAATTTGAAACTTTCAGAAATGAACCGTTTATAAACTCTATTATGTATTTGAAATATCCAGTATTACTAAGTTTACAACAATAGCAAGAGCTATGAGCGTATAACCTAAATGAGCACATTTATATCACGGTGAAACGTACAAGAAAATACCAAAAATCTCATGGGGACCTGTCTGAAGCAGAAGATCTAGTATGCTTGTTTGCATGCTCAGGTGACGGGTTTTTCTAAGCAGCTCTCTTAGGTCTCAACTGAAAGAAGAAATGAAAAATGAAATTCAACAGGGATATTTTATCACTATGGATTTAAACTATGTTAATTGCATGTGTTGGGGTGAGAGAAACAAAATAGGCTTGAAATCTGTTGGGAAAGAGAGGCAGATATTGAAATTGGTTTGACTGGAAAAATGTATAATTAATTAATCAAACAAGAAAAGTGACAAAAATGAAGAGAAATTGTTGACCCCTAAAAATGTACCAATGAGGTGGCCAATATATCTCAAGACATCTCACGTCCATACAAGCTGGATTCTTGCACTCTTAGACAAATCGTTAGGCATACGTGGCCTTCTCCGGGAGGAGTGGAGTTGGCTGCATGCACTCCAATGGTCAAGTCAATTTGAGAAATAATTATGAGAGTGGGAAAGCTTAAAACTTGAGCATCCAATGAAAAAAGTAGGCCGTCTTCGATAGTGGATGAGTTAAATGTATGGCAAGAAATATAGTTTTGAGAGTCTAAAGTTGCATTACCTTTAAATGACACTAAGTGTGAGCTTTTATACTTGGGTAAGGTGAACGGAGGCCATTGGATGATAATGCATGTGGATTCATCCACATGATTGACCTTTCTAATCATAGGCATCAATCAGTTATAGCCTTAAATGCTAGTACTACTTTGGTACTCACGAGGCCTAGCTTGGGGCTTGGACTTGACCAAATAGGGTTGCAGCGGCAGTGAGTTGTCTTGTTAATCGCGTGGCACAAGATCTATTCAAGATTCTTACCACCGCCTCACCTTGGAACGGTACTTTCAATGGGGTCTACGTGTAATTGGGTCGGACAATCTCTTTTACACGGGTCGCTTCAAACTTTTAAAGAGGGTCGTCCGTATGGAGCTGGGTCGACCCGTCAGTGTACCAGACGTGGGGCCCTTAAACCATTTTCCATGTAGACTAATTGGGGCTGAGTATGGGTCCTAATTTTGCAAAGTGTAACAACAATCCCTGAAATTTAGGTATAGTTATTCATATAATGCATGGAATTTTGAGTTGAAGCGGAAGTGAGGGGCCTCTCTAATGAAGTTGAAATTTATGACAAAGCTGGACAATACGAGGCGAGGCCTTTGGACCAAAATGTCGAGCCTCTTTAATGAAACTGAAGCCCGTGATAAGGCTGAGCAGCTCAAGGGGAGGCCTTAGGAGCAAGATGTCAAGCCTTTTGATAAAACTGAAACATGTGATAAGGCTTAGCAGTTCTAGGTGAGGCCTTTGGAGTAAGATGTCGAGCCTCTTTGATGATGTCAAAGCACATTAGGCGACTTGCTCTAATGATTCGAAAGAAATGTTTGTTCCCAATAAAAAAATAGTTGTGGTATTGTTTCCAAGGTTCCTATTACATGCTCATTTAATGCGCAATGATGAAGGTGTCTTACAATTAGCGAAGCTCATGTGACTCTACGGAGCGTGCAATCCACGACCTCATCTGAGCCCTTGATTTGAATTTTGAGCAAACGTCATTTGGTTTTGATGTGCTAGATGAAATAACAAATGTGCGATCCAGATCGTAATGGGAGAAAATCTAACGGTTGAGGTTCCTTCATCCTATCTATATAAAATGCCAAAACCCTACTTTCTTCATTTTCCTTCACTTAACAAAATTAGTTCCCAGTACCTCATCCGTCCTTTTTTGCGGCAAACATTCATTTTCTCTGTTTCCTAGCATCCAAAACTTGTGTAAATATCCAGCATTTTCCAATCTTTCATCTTATTCACGTAAAATTGCTACATTTTCGAAAAAAACGTGCACCTGAGGGGTCTTCTAGGGTGGATATGGCACTAATTTGTGCCGAGGCATGCGTGAATCCCATAATTCCCACTGAGAGGATTATAGAGGCCATGGGGGCCCTCATAGTGTGTGGATGGTGCAAGAGGGCCCCATAGACTATAGTGTTAGGTGGGGGTTTCCTTGTGGGCATCTAATATAAATGAGAGCAAGCATGAGACCTTTAGGGAGAGCTATAGGATCCCAGATAACAATGAAATGCTTGTTCCAACCCATAATGAGAGGGCGTGCTTCCCGATGGAGGGGTGTGTAGCGGTTAGAGAGGCGATACTAAGTGAGGGGATGAAGCTGCCTTTACACCCTTTTTTTAGATACATTCTTAGGCATTTCAACCTAGCCCTCACCCAGCTAGTGCCCAATGCGTAGAGCCAATTAGCAGGGGCTTTCCTTCTTTAGAAGGAGGTCACTCTTGGCCAGGATATACCTACACATGTTTTTCAAACCCTTTATCAACTCTGTGCCTCAAGTGGGGGGAGTGACTGCAAAGGGTGGTATTGCATGAGCCCATGGGGCCCGTACTCTCCCTTCATCTGGGGGACTCCAACCTCAAAAAAAAATTGGAAATCGTCTTGGTCTAGATTAGGGGTCGCTGGCAGACGATGGATGGAGATGTTGTTTTGGAGATAATTGTGTCAACCCAATATCATGAGTATAGTGAGTTTAGCTTTAGCTGAAGCGATTTTTGCTTTATCATTCTTGTTCTTTCATTTCTGGCTTCTGATTTGCGCTTCGTGCAGCCGTAGTTGACAGGTTCGAACTCGAGCCATCTAAGTGGGCCATCATCAAGGCGATATACGAGCTGCCTCAGAGAAGAGGTACTTCAAGAACATTTTTGGGAAGCAAAATCTCTTTGTGACCCACTAGCTAATGGCTACCAAAGGTAGAATAGCTAACAGTTTACCTCTTTGTTTGATATTTATTCATTTTCATGGCATTTGTAGGGCAACACGACAAGAAGGAATATGTCAAACCAGACATGTTCTAAATGAGGCACCTTTGGAGGCGAAGAATAAGAAGCCCCTAAGCTCTTATTCCTCATCTTACAAAAAACAAAGGGATGAGCTAGCTTGCCTCTTAAAGATAACTCCACTGCCTCATCCGGAGAAGAAGGGAAAAAGGGAAAAGGGAAAGGAAGTAGAGACTTACATGGAGAGGTCCCCTAAGAGGAAATTGGTTTCATTGATAAACACTGGCCTGATCCTTCCCCTAAGCACCGACAACCATTGGGAAGTCACTTTGACGATCGATTCAAGCCAAACCCATTTCCTCCATGAAGACTGTGGAGACGAAAGGAAGTGGCTGAGGAGGGAATGAGTTTAGTTAGGAAGAAACAGGGTAAGGAGATGAGGAGTGCCCCATCTAAAGGAAATACCTAAAATTTTCTTGGTGTGAGGTCTGATGAGATCGCATCCACAATAATGGAGATGCTTCCTGCTGAGATCCGGGGGCTATGAGGATTCAACACAAGTACTAGACCGATAAGTACTTCTCGTACACGTGAGACTGCAATGTGGTCGATATGGTGGAGGCTAGGCTTGCCCTACAAGCTCTTTCTCAGGGCTTCTTTTTATACACCCAAATGGAGATGAGGTGACTATAGAGCCTCAATAAGGAGCATCTTCAAAGGGCCACAGATGCTGAGGCTACCTTGAATAAAGCTAAAGTTGAGGCATCCTTTACCAATGAAGCCATCGAAGCGTCCAAGTTAAAGCAAACTAAGGCAGAGTCGAAGATGAAAGCACTTTCCAAAGAAAATGATGAATTGAAGAAGGAAGTCCATCTCTGTAAAGCTGAAGTGAATGCTCTGATGAAGCATGTTGAAAACTCCGACAACTTACAAAGGATCGCTTCTTCAGCCTTGGAGGTTACCAATAAAGAGAAAGAAGAACTGAGGGCTCGTGTAGACGAGCTGACTGCTGAGGCTACCAACTTGGAGTAACAATTGAGTGGGGCATGAGAGGTAATGATGAACGAATACATCGTCCATTTCCATGAAACGGCTGAGTATAACAGCCTTATTGGAGGAAGGTCGCATACAATGAGGTCTTAGGAAGACTTGTCGAGCCGCATCCCCAATGGAGCTATCTTCTTTAAGAGAATAATTTCTGCCGGATGAGCTGTCCATCCCTACCAATGAAGTGGAGGATTCGGTAGAAAAGGTAGATGCCTAAAAGGAGCCTCAGCAGGATAACACTGCCATCTAGACTAGGCTTTTTACTTGCAATGACCTTATATCAGTTTTTATCTCTTTGTGATGAATTTAATTGTATAAAAGGACTTTTTCCTCAATTGCTTCATGTTTGTAACTAATTATCTGTGACCTGCTCACACTTAAAATTTGGACTTGTCATAACTAACTTTGAACTTGTCATCATTAATGAAACTAAATTAACAATGCATGGGCTCGCCGTGGTTGGCCTTAAAATGACTTCACAATAATATATGAGTTCATCATAATTAACTGAATTAGATTAACTTATGGGCTCGCCATATTTAACCTTGAACAATAATAATTAACGTGTGGGCTTATCATGAATTGGACTGAATTAACATATGGGCTTGCCATAATTGATTGTGAACGATAATAATTAACGTATGAGCTCGTCATACTTATTTGAATTAAATTAACTTACGGGCTCGCCATAATTGATTTTGAACGACAATAATTAACATATGAGCTCGTCATACTTATTTGAATTAAATTAACTTACGGGCTCGCTATAATTGATTTCGAACAATAATATTTAACGTATGAGCTCTTCATTGTTGTTTGAATTAAATTAATAAATGGGCTTGCCATAATTGATTTTGAACGACAAATAATTAACGTATGAGCTCGTCATCATTAATTGGACCGAATTAACATATGGGCTCACCATAATTGATCTTGAGCAATATATGAGCTCGTCATAATTAACTAAAGTTTTTGAAACGACAGTTGCATTAATCAAAAGTATACACAAGCAATGACCGTGGCCTTATTGGTAATACATTCGCAAGTGCTCCACGTTCCAGGAGTGGGGTTGCACCTTTTCATCCAAGTTTTCAATTAGAAAGGTTCTTGGTCTCACGTGGCCTGATATACGGTACCCTCCCAATTCGGACCCAGCATGCCAACGTCAGGCTCTTTTGAAGAAGGAAAAACCCTCCTGAGCATAAGATCGCCCATTTCAAATGACTTTTTCTTGACCTTGGCATTGTAGTACCGTGTCATTTTTCTTTGGTAGGGTGCTAGCTTTATTTGCAAATTACCCTCCATTTCTTCAACAAAATCAATCTTACACCGTCTTATCTCATCATTGAATATTTCTTTGAAGTACAGGCGGCAAGGTGAAGGACGACCTACTTTGATCGGGCTCATAGCCTCAGCCTCGTACGCCATAGAAAAAAGGGTGTCTCCCATTGCAGTTCAATTGGTGGTGCGAATTGTCCACAACACATGGGGGAGCACGTCTACCCACGCCCCTTTCGACGCATTAAGTTTCATTTTCAAAAGGCACTTGATGGTCTTGTTAACTGCCTCAACCTGACCATTTGCTTGGGGTGGTGAGGAGACGAGAAATGTTTCTTGATACCCAGTTCATCGCATAAGTCTCTAACATTTTTATTGTTAAAGTGTCGCCCATTGTCTGTTATGACTGAGTGAGGAATTCTAAATCGACAAATGATTTTTTCCAGATGAACTTGGATGTGCTCACCTTAGTTATTTTTGCCAATTGTTCTACCTCGGCCCATTTAATTAAGTAATGAATGGCGACAATCGCATAGCGAACACTTCCTTTCCATTTTGGCATGGGGCCTATTATGTCAACTCCCTATTTAGTGAAAGCGAGAGGCTGGATACCACAGTCAGCTCCTGTAACGGCGCCTTTGAATAAAGAAGAAATGTTGACATTTATCACACTTTCTTCCAAACTGCACTACATCCTTCTTCAGAGTTGACCAATAGTATCATTGTTTTAATACTTTTTTAGCCAGTGTTGGTCCCCTAGTATGGTTGCCACAAACTCTTTCATGAATCTCTCACAGGACATAGTTGGCATCTTCCTTTCTAGTGCATCGCGGGAGCGGGGATTAGAAACCTCTCTTATAAAGCACCTCATCCTGGACCACGTAGTGGGCATCTCGAAACCTGAGTTTGTGGGCTTCTTCTTTATTTTCTAGCAATGTTTGATCTTTGAGGTAGGCAATAATCGGTTGCATCCACATTGAGGTTCCTTCAATCCACATTTTTTCCTCCACCTTGTAGGTAGAAGGTTTAGAAAGGTATTCCACTGGTACAATCTTAAACATTTCGAAATCATTGCTACCAGCTAGTTTTAACAAAGTATCGAGTATGTTCTTAGCATTTGGTATCTAGATCAACTCAAATTTTTCAAAGTAAGGGAGCAAGTCCATCACCTTTTTTAGGTATGTTGTCATGCCTTCATTCTTGGCTGTGAAGTTACCATTGACTTGACTCACAACCAGTTGTGAGTCGCTACAAACTATTAAGCTCTTGCCTTGCATCTTTTTTGCCAATATGAGGCCAGCTATCAACGCCTCGTATTCTGCAGCGTTATTGGAGTTCTTGAAACCAAATCTCATTTTGTGGCCCTCTAGGCTCTCTCCCAGACCCCATTTTTCCAAAAGATCCATCAAAAAATAGTTTCCAGGGAGGTCTGTTGGTTCCATTACGACATTAATTATGTTACCTCAGTGAATTCTACTATGAAGTCTACCACTGCTTGCCCCTTTATTGAAGCTCTTGGCCGATATAAAATGTCAAATTCACTCAATTTCATGACCCATTTCATTAGCTTTCCTGAGGCATCCAGTTTTAGGAGTACTTGCTTAAGGGGGAGGCTCATCAACACGTGTATACTGTGTGCCTGGAAGTATGACCTCAGCTTTCTAGAAGCAACCATAAGGGATAAAGCTAGTCTTTCCATGTCACTGTAACGCAATTTAGCAGGCAAAAGGGCCTTGTTCACGTAGTAGATGGGCAGTTGCATGCTGCCTTCTTCCCTTACTAGGATTGAGCTCACAGCCTCTACGCTCACGGCCAAATATAATAGCAAAGCTTCTTTTTCCTTAGGCTTTGAGAATAGGGGGCTTGGCCCAAGTGCTCATTCAACCCCTGGAAAGCCTCTTTACATTCCTCATTATATTGAAACATATTTCCTCCCTTCAGAACTTTAAAGAATAGGATGTACCTATCTGTAGCTTTAGAGCTAAGGCGGTTTAGCGATGCTAGACAACCTGTCAAATATTGTACTTCTTTGGGCTTGCAGAAGGATTTCATATCCAGCAGGGCTTTAATCTTTTTTCGGAGTTTGCTTCGATGCATCGCTGGTTGACCATGTAACCCAGGAATTTCCCCGAATCGACACCAAAAACACATTTCAATGGGTTTAGCTTCATCATTCCTTAAGATTCTGAAAGTGGCTTCCAGGTGTTTAATGTGATTGGCTGTTCTAAGGCTCTTCACAAGCATATCATCAATGTATACCTCCATCGTCTTACCTATGAGGTTGGCAAACATCTTGCGACAAGCAGTTGATAAATTGCCCAGTGTTTTTCAAGCTAAATGGCATGACTTTGTAGCAGTAGTGGCCTTTGTCAATGATGAACAAGGTATTTTCCTCGTCTGTTGGGTTCATAGGAATTTGGTTGTACCCTGAGTATGCATCCATGAAGCTCAAGAGCTCATGCCTATAATGGAGTCAATTAATTGGTCGATCATTGGAAATGAAAATCTATCATTTGGGCATGTTTGGTTGAGATTGGAAAAGTCTATGCAGACTTTGCACTTGCCATTGGATTTCTTTACTAAGACTGGGGTAGAATTCCACTTTGGATACATTGCCTCTCTGATGAACCCATCGGATATGAGCTTTTGTACCTCTTCTTTCAAGGTTTTGTACATCTTCGGGTTCAAGGCTCTTTTTTTGCCTATGAGGGGTGAACTTGGAGTCCACTTTGAGATGGTGGCAACTAACTTTGGGGATCGATGCCCACCATATCTTCGTGCTTCCATGCAAACATGTCCAAGTTGTTAAGTAAGAAGCGTTTAATTCTCGTCTTTTCCTCTGACCTAAGCTCATTCTCCACCCGTAACACCCTTCTGGGGTCGTGGGGGTCCACCGAGAATGACTCTAGTTCTTCCACATGGGTCACTTGTGATTTTGATTCGGTGACCCTAGGGTCCAAATCCACAATGATGACCCCTTCTTTATGGGCATCTATCATGTTGACATCTCCCACTTGTTCAGAGGTATGACCTTCTTCAGGTGTGTCAACCATTTCAGCGTCTACTAGGACCATATTTACACTTCGAAGCTTGGAATTCCTCAAAAAGGTGACGTATCATTCCTTCGAACCTATCTGGTATCCTCAAACTGTAGGAATTCCTCTTTCAATTGGAAATTTCATACATAAATGGTATATGGAAGTAACAACCCCAAGTTCTTTCAAAACGGGTCACCCCAACACTCCATGGTAGGCTAATCTACATGAGGAATTCCATGAAGTGGTGAGCCGTAAGTGGGGATTCCCCCATTTCCACTGCCAGTGTGATCATCCCCTAGGAACAATGCTATCGCCTATAAAACCATATAAGGAGGCGAGTATGGGAATGAACTCATTGTCTAGCATCATCTTGTCACAGGTGGTGCCAAATAGGATGTTGGCAGAACTCTCATTATCCACGAACATGTACTTGAGCCCATTTCTGGCTATGACAACTCATACCACCAATGCGTTGCAATTGAGGATAATGAACCCCAGTGGTGTCTTCCTACAAAAAGGTTATTGGTGGGACGTTTCTAGATCCATGAGGGTGCTATTGACTAAGTAGCTTGTCATTGGAGGATCTTTTGTTTTACTTGCGTAATTTCTTTGAGCATTTCTTGACTCTCGTCTCATATGTAGGCCACCAATAATGGTATAGGTTTCTCTGATTGTAACATTATCTGCCTCAGCTGGGGATTCTATCTTAGGCCATTGTCCACCTCTTGGCCTATTTCTTTCCTCATCATGCTCCTGCCCTGGTGATTCATTTCTGGATGTCGTCGCCTCACCTCACCATGTCTAGGTTCTCTCTCGTGCCTAGGCTGAGGCCCGTACCTTTGTACCCAGTGGATATTTCTTCTCTCTTCACTGGCCTCGTTGGCTCTTCATGATATGGCCTAGACATGCAGTTTTCAATGTTGTGGCTGTTGGTTTGATGGTAGGTGTACCATTTTCTATCTCCAGGCTCTCTATTCCTTCATCTACCTCTTTTCCTGGATTGATTTGATTGTCTTTGAGCCTCAGATCCAACCTCTTCGTATGCCAAAGATGGCATGGCAATGGCTAATGTTTGGCATAAGGTGAAGGACGATTGTATCTCTTGATTGGGTCTATTGCTGATTTACCAAGTGTGATACAGGACCTCTCCGTTGTCTTTGAGGCGATGGGAGCCCCAGCGAAGTTTGGTTGCGGTGATCAATCAGTTCCTCGTTAACAATCTCACTCTTCATCATTTCTACCAAGACATCATAAGAGGTAGAATTCTTGTTTCGCAAATCCCTCCAAAATAGAGAGTTCATGTTAAGGCCTCCTCTTAGAGCAGAAATGGTCTCTCTATTCGTAACCTGCTTACAATAGGTCATCTCGTCTGTGAAGTGAGCCAATTAGCTTTTCAAAGTTTCACTTGCCTACTGTCTCATGTCCTGCAGCCTCTGGATGTGGGCTTCTCCTTCTTTACTAGACAAGTATTGGTTCAAAAATGTCTTTTTGAGTCTGGCCAACTCCTAATGCTGCCGGTTGAATGCAGCTGTACCACCCAAATTCCCAACAACACCAAACACTAAAACGAGCACTATTACTTCAACAACAAAACAAACCACCACTTGCACCTAGTGGTGGCAAATGAGCCGAGTGGCTTGTCGGCTCGGCCGCTCGGCTCGTCTAGCAGGATAGCTCGGCAGACGAGCCGAGCCATCTATTACAACATATTTTTCCCACATTATCATTATTCTTATATACTCTCCCTTTCACATTTTATTTTTACATTATCGAGTTGTAATCTTAATTTTACAACTTATTTTCTATACTACTACATAATCTTCATTCATTATTCAATTCAACATTCAATTTCAATTATTCACAAATGGATTCACGCTCATTTGTTGAAAACTTGTTCAATGTCGGGAATGAATTCGCCGGTCTAAATGAATTACTGATTCCAGAAAATATTGAAGATTTCGATGCTCATGAAAGTAGTCGTCCAATTGATTTGGATGACGTTGATGTTGATACTAGTCATCCAATTGATTTGGAACAAGATGAAGATCAAGAANTTCAATGTCGGGAATGAATTCGCCGGTCTAAATGAATTATCCATTCCAGAAAATATTAAAGATTTCAATGCTCATGAGAGTAGTCGTCCAATTGATTTGGATGACGTTGATGTTGATACTAGTCATCCAATTGACTTGGAACAAGATGAAGATCAAGAACCTACATTAGATATTCCCGATGCAAGAGGGAAAAGAAAGGGGAAGAAGCAGGCAAAATGTTGGGACCATTTTAAATTAGTTAGAAAAGAAAGGGGAAGAAGCAGGCAAAATGTTGGGACCTTTTTAAACTGGTTCAAACTGGTCGTCTGATCGATGGAGTTCCAGAAAGCAAAGCAGCATGTAAATACTGTCAACAACGATTGACATGGCAAAAAGGCATGGGAGCCACTCACCTCAACCGTCACTACAATAAATGTGCGGCCAAACATGGGCTTCTTCCAGCTGGTCAAACGCAACTACAGTTTGGTAGTCCATGCGCTAATGCTACTACGCCACTTTCTACGTGGATGTATTCGGAGGAGGAAACTCGAACGGGAATGGTGAAGCTCGTTGCTGCTACGGAGTTGCCACTAGCAATAGCGAATAACCAACATTTTGTTTCATACGTCCAACAATATCTTCAA